>JASDQU010586276.1:42650-57768 GCA_032191745.1 Picea mariana | reverse complement strand
GCAAACTAGAAACAGACATATCCTTTTAATTTTATTTACTACTGTAGTTTTGGATCAACAATATATTCACAAATTCTGATGTAAAACCAATAACAGAAATAATACAATGGATCTGAATATTATCTTAGCAAAAACAAAGAACAGATTTATCTGATGTGCTTGCGGTTGTCCTCTTTTCTGTATGCTCAGAAAAAGCTTTAAGGGTCATGGATCAAACCCTTAGGGGTAGATATCATCATGATCTTGTGAACAGTTTTGCCTAGAAGAACTTTAGGTAAATATCAGAAAACCAACCAGAATACCAATCATCAAGTACAAGGATGAAACAAGGACACCACTGTTCAATCTAGAGGCCGAAAAGAAGCCACTAACAGCCCTAACAAATTCTGTCCAAGAATATAGGACTGCTACAACAATAGGCAGAATTAGGTAGCAGTTTTAGGGCTGCCTCATCAAACCCTGATTAGGGTACTAAAGGCTGTAAGGTAGAGCAGCCAAAGGTGGAAGCAACAAGGAGAAAAGACAGCAAACACCGGTGGCAGCAAACAGCATACACAGGTGGCACCATCACTGAGGCAGTGGCAGCATAAGGGTGATGGCACCAGTAATAAGATAGCGGCAGGCTGGAAGGGAGGAGAGGAGGGGGCTGCAGACTATACCCAGCAAGAGACTGATCCAAAAGAGGGCTGCACTACTGTACCAGCAAGAGAAACTAACCAAGGAGAGAGCCGCACCCTATACCAGCAGGAGAAAATAGATCCAAGGAGGCTGCACCAATATACCAGCAAGAGAAGACAGATCCAAGGAGGCCACACCCTTTACCAAACTGAACAAGAAGGAGACGCAGCAAAATTTCAGACCAAGAGAATGTTTGGGAAGAAGAAGAATGAGTGAGGGAGTGAGGGGAGAGGTCTCCTTTTATAGTTTTGGTAGGAGATTAGGGTTAACTAAATTAACCCTAACTTTAGGGTTAGTTTAAACCCTAATAAAATAAACAAATTAAACAATTAATATTTTAATCATAAAATATTAATTTAGAATAGTCTATAAGTCAAGGCGGCTAGCAAAGACCCAAACCACATAAACAAAAGGAGGATGTAACCCAAGCAAGGGGTTGCAACAGTGATAAGACAAAGTCAAGGGGGGTTCTTCTTTAATGGCAGAGTGTCCACAAGGCTGTCATGATATAACTTATAAGCTTTTATCATCCCAACATAAGAGGAAGGTCAATGATGTGATCATGTCCTTCTTCTTAACTGTTTCTAGGTCTCATGGACCATCCCGGGAGAGAAGAAGATCACACATCATGTTGGTTTGGTACTTAACTAAGAAACTGCCTGGTCCTAGACCACGATACCCCAGAACGCAGTTGGGGGCCCTAGATCACAACTAGGATCTTATCCACCAAGTTACACAACCAAGTATCAATCCAAGCACCGAGCAAGGATTCCCTGGAACACATCCAGGGGCCCTAAAACACATCTAGGGACTTATATCATCAAACTGCTTGGTCCCTGACCAAGAACCCCAACAATACACAGGGGGCCCTCACTAGGGTCTTTTGCCATGGCTCTAACTGCTTGGTCCCAAACCAAGAACCCCATGAGTGTACTGGGGGCTCTAGATCTCAACTAGGGTCTTTTCCATCCTCTCGAAGAATGGCTCTTGCAACTGCTTAATTTTAGCACACTCTCAACAACACCAAGCTTGTCTTGAAAGTACACAAACTTTGTCAATGACAGGGGCTTGGTCAAAATATTTACAGTTTGTTCCGTCGTCGGAACATACTGAATACTGAGAATGTTCTTCTGTACCATGTCTCGAACATAGTGATATCTCATCTCAATTATTTTCCATCTGTCATGAAATATAGGATTCTCAGAGAGCTTTATACAACTCTGGTTATCACAATGAATTACTGTGGGTTCCAGCTCAGCACTGAAAAAATCTGAGACTAGCTTTCTAAGCCACACTGCTTCTCTACTGACAGCACTTGCAACAATGTATTCTGCCTCTGCAGTGCCTTGGGTTATGGAGCCCTGCTTCCTGTTGGACCAGGAGATCATAGCTGAACCCAAATTGAAACAATATCCGAAAGTGCTCTTCCGGTCCACTATACTGTCCATCCAATCTGAATCTGTATAGCCATGAAGCATTACACCTCCATTGGAAGTGTATATGAGCCCATAGGCTATAGTCCCTTAGACATATCTGAGAATATGTTTAGCAACAACTATATGAATGTGTTTCAGTTCACACATGAACTGGTTGAGGGCATTAACTGCGTAACAAATGTCCGGTCTGGTGTGTACTAGCTACAACAAGGACCCAATAATATGACGATATACGGTAGGGTCCTCTGGATCTGAACCTGTAACTTGATCATGTAACTTCTTCAAGTTAGAAATCATAGGTGTGGTCATGGAATTATAGTCCAACATCCCAAATCTGGGAAGCACATCAACTGCATACTTGCTTTGTGAGAGAAATATTTCACCAGGTTTCTGCCACACCTCTAAGCCAAGAAAGTAATGCATAAGACCTAAGTCCTTCATTTCAAACTTTGCTGATAGCTCCCTCTTAGTCTGAGCTATCAAATGTTCCTTTCTAGTAAGGAACAAAGCATCCACATATAAAACCAAGATAACATGATGATTCTTCATAATCTTTATATAAAGATTAGGGTCTGCTATACTCTTGGTGAACCCAAGACTCTAAAGAAAACTGTTAGTTCTTCCATACCAAGCTCTCGAAGCTTGTTTCAATCCATACAAGGCTTTCTTGAGTTTGCAGACATGGGATTCTTTCCCATGGATCACAAAATCCTCAGGTTGCTCGATATAAACCTCTTGCTCAACTTCACCATTAAGATAGACAGTCTTAACATCCATTTGGTGAAGTTTCCAATTAAAAACTGAAGCAAGAGAGATGATGATTCTGATAGAGGTATACCTGGCAACAAGAGCAAAGATCTCATCATAAACAATTCCTTCTTTCTGAGAGAAGGCACGAGCCACAAATCTAGCTTTGAATTTTTCAACACCACCATCTACTGCAAGCTTTATTTTGTAGATCCATTTAGAGGCTACTACTGATTTTCCTTGAGGTATTGGGACCACTTCCCATACATCGTTCTTCAATATTGACTCGTACTCTTTTATCATGGCATCCTTCCACACTTTATGTTTGGCAGCCTCATCAAAGCTGGAAGGTTCTAAGTCAATCACAAGATTCAACTGAGCTATCAAACCTGAGTATTTATTTGGCTTCTTTCTTTCTCTGAAAGTACCTTTATGTGCTACATGCTTCTTTTCTTCCTTTAAAAATTCACGACACCATGCTGGCTTCCTTTTGACAGGAGCTTTCTCTAGGGGAAACTCAACATAATTCCTTATGGGATCTAGTGAAGGCTCTCTGGCCTCCTCTCTTTGCTCATCTGAAAGTTGTGATTCTGAAGGTTCTAGAGATGGAGCTTCTTGCTCCTTTGTATCACATGGAATTTCTTTGGAACGACCAAAAGCGACTTCCTCATGGAAGGTCACATCTCTACTGACCTCTATGTACTTTTGCCCTGGTACATAGATTCGATATGCTTTTGAGGTCTCATTGTACCCAACAAAAGTGCCTTTCTTTCCAGAGGGCTCTAGCTTAGTCCTCTTTTCTTTTGGTACATGAATGTAGACAGGACTACCAAAAATTCTCAAATGGTCAACTGAAGGTTTTTTACCGGTGAAAACTTCTTCTGGAGTTTTCTCTTCCAGGGCTTTATGAGGACACCTGTTTTGAATATTGATTGCAGTGCTTGCAACTTCAGCCCAAAGTGACAACGAAAGATTCTGATCATACATCATGGCTCTGGTTGCTTCACAAATTGTCCTATTCTTTCTTTCTGCAACCCTATTCTGTTGGGGATTATAAGGCACAATCAACTCCCTCTTAATCCCAGAAGCCCGACAGAGATCATCATACTTGCGGGAGTCAAACTCTTTTCCATTGTCTGTTCTGAAAACACGGATAGTCTATTTGTTTGATTCTCAACAAGATTCTTAAAATCCTGAAATTTACTGAAAGATTCATCTTTAATTTTCAGAAAATAAATCCAGGTTTTACGAGAACAATCATCAATAAAAATGATATAATAAAGACAACCATCCATGGACGGAGCAGTCATAGTTCCACATAGATCAGAATGAATAAGATCTAAGATACCATTAGATTTTCTATTACTGTGAGGGTAAGCTTTCTTTGTATTTTTACCAAGAGCACAACCTCTACAAATACTATCATGCTCAAAAGAAAAAACTGGCATACATGTTACCATCTTTGCAAACCTGGGAGAGCATTATAGTTGAGATGTCCAAACCTTTTGTGCCATAGTTCGCGGGGGTTGATCATCCCATGAACTAAGGCTTGAATAACTTGACCAGTGAATTTGTAAAGTCCACCTTCTTGAGCTTCGATTGTCATGGCTGAGCTCATACTTTCATTTAAGGGCTACATAAGAGCCTTTCCTTTGGAGAAGGCTACTGAGTACCCTTTACTTTCTAGAACTGCAACTGAGATAAGATTTTTCTTTAATCCAGGAACATAAAGAATTTCTTCAATATGAAATACATTACTTGATTGAAGCTGAAAGGATGCTGATCCAATTCCTTTGATGGCACAAGTGCCATTTGTTAGAAATAATAGGTGTGCTCATTTAACCATAGACAAATTATCAATATTGTCACCCAACCATAGGCCGAAGCCACCCCTGAGCACCTTAACCTTTGACAAAGAATAATTCTGGAAGCAAACCCTAGGCCTAAAAGCCAATCAATGTAGCATACCTCTCTCCAGAGCTAGCGCACAAGGCAAAAAGTCCAAACCATAACCAAGAGAGTCCAAGCCTAAAACCGAAAATACTAGTTGCAATAGCTGCAGTTGCAACTACTCTCCAGACTTGCGCACTTACTGAATTTCTGCAGTTGCGAGCTGTGTGTCTTCAAATGAGCTTTGACATTCTGTATTTATTCTGCTCTTCCTTAGCTGTCTGGGCCAACTTCTCTTTCTAGAGGCTAAAAACTCAATATTAATTATTTTCTTTAGCCGACTTGTCTTCTAGGGTTATGTCCAATGCTTTAGGATTTCTTCTTGCTTCCCAGAATATTCGATTCTTGTTAGGGTTACACGTGGAGGCTAATACCTCCCGCAACTACCATAATATCAACACTCCCTCCTAGCTAGGGAGGTATTGAAAGCAATGGTCTTGAGCACAAACATACCATTCATGGGTAGCATCATCATAGCCACACAGGCTATCTCATGATTAGATCACGAGCACCATCATCTGATGGCATCAACTGCATCATCTCTCGAAGCCATACTCCATCTTAGTAATCAAGCATGATGCTGAATAAGTCACTCACTCCATAGAGTGATACAAGAACCATTCTTCTAATCCAGACATATGTCCTTGAAGAATAACTATTTCAACAGATGTTGGAAGCCACGCCATGGGCTACAAGGACTATTCTTCTAATCCAGACATACGTACTAGAAGAATAAATGTCCTGGACCATTTTCTGTCTGGAGAATGTCTGTCCACCAACACATTGACTATCCATCTAGCTGATAATTATTTCCAACACTACTGATAGTCTACATGGAAATCAGAACAATGCCATTCAATAGAACACAACTATGTCTATCCATAGTAGTACACAACTACTATCCAATGGTACACAACCACACAAAGTAGCACACGACTACTTAATCAGTGACACATAGTCACAACCAGTGGAACACATCCATCACAGTAGCATACATCTACTGTCCAGAGACATATAGTCTCCATAGCAATCATATCATTTGATATCAACCTGCATAAAACAATATCATGATATAAACTGAGTCATCTAAGCCATTCTTCCACTCACATATGTGAGATCTGGAAGAACATCTGCCCTCAGGAGGTAAAACATCAGCCATGGGCTATCTGGACTATTCTTCTCAAGCATAGAAGAATAACTGTCCTTGATTTCTGAGCTTGGACCATTCACCTAACTGGGCCATTCCTCCGACACTAGTCATAGTGCAACCTCGTGAGAATGAGTCTGCCCTAGGGAATGCCTGTCCCTGATTGCTGAACCTGGACCATTCACCTGACTGGGCCATTCCTCCGACACTAATCATAGTGCAACCTGGATGATGAGTCTGCCCTAGGGAATGACTGTCCGAACCATTTCCTAATGGAAATGACTGTTCTGCACCAACCTCCAAAACAAACCATTCTTTGAAATTGCTCACAATTGTGAATTTCGAAAGAATGACTGCTTGACGAGGCAGACCATTCTACTTGACCACTACTCAGAGTGACTGCCAAGAGGAATGACTATCCTAGACCATTCCCCCACACTGGCCCCTAGGGGAATCGCTATCTATGGTACATCAACAATCTATCGAACCATTTTCATTCCGAAAATGACTGTCCGATCTGAACCATTTTCCGAACTGGAAAATGCATGTCCGTCAGAAATCTCAAACCACTTTTTGAACTGGAAAGGAACTGCTCATCCTCGACCATTTTTCGAACTGAAAAATGACTGTCCATAAATCAATAACATATCAGTGCTCCCTCCCAACTTGGGAGTAATCTCTTCCTTTTTCAATAAGGGATTCGTCTCCACGAGCCCCAACTTGTTTCTCAAGTACGCAAACTTTTCATCTTGGATAGAGACTTTACCAAAATATCTGTTATGTGCTCATCTTTGGAGACATATTGGAGAACCACTTCTCTTTTCTGGACTTCATCACAGAGAATATAATGCTTGATCTCAATGTACTTCGGTCTGTCATGGAACACTGGTTTTCTCTGGAGGCTTCATATAGCTCTGATCATTACAATATATCATGGTCGAATTCAACACTTTTGTTTCCTGCTAGCTCATGACATCGTGGAAAGGCTCAAACTGAAACATATCCAAGTAGCACTTTTTCTGTCATCATGAGAGTTTGCCATGGATTAGCAATCCATCATCCCAGACTTCTGAGTAACTATTCTGATACACTACCTCTGTCATAGAAAGTTTTCACGACGCTTCTGCTGTATATGAGATACTATGCATCAAGTTGTTTGAATCCATACAAGGTCTTCTTATATCTGCATACATGGGTCTCTTTCTGCTATAAGCTTCTTTCTCACTTGCTTTATTGGGAAGAACTGTCTTTTACATGTAAATTCCAATCCATGGATATTACAAGAGGTATATCTGGTTTACTGGAACAAGCTGTTGTCATAGTCTTCTCNACATACACTATTCTTTATCATGACTTCCATTTCTTCTGCTTGATTGCTTCTTAGTGGGTTCAAACCAAATTGGTAGTCTTGTGATTCTTGGTATAATAACTGGTTGTTCTTGCTTTTCCTTCTTTCTTGGAATCTTCATGTTCTTCCTTATGTCTCTTTTTAGCTCTTGGGTCCATGGGTTCTTCTATATGCCCTGAAGATTCCAACTTCTTCCTTTCATCATAGAATCATGGATGTAGATGGACAACCAAGGATACTTCAAGGCTTCTTTTTGAAGAAGACTTCTTCTAGAGTCAAACTGAACACGTGCTGTTTATCATGGCTGCTACTTTTAATTGGAGCATGGACAAATACTTCATAATCCTCAATGGATCATATCATTTAGGATTAACTCCCTCTTAATCCTTGCTTCTTGCATGAATGCATGCTCTTCTTTTGGAATTCTGTATTCAGCTCCCTCCATTTAAGAGAGTCCACGCTTCCGTCTACATCCTTATTGCCTTCTGCAAAGTGTCGCAAGTCTTTTTCTAATTTCCACTTGATTGTTGACTTCTTTCTGTTTTGACTTCTTCTGCGTCTCTTTCAAGTTTGATTCAGATTTCGACTTATCTGGCAGTTGTTACTTATATAATAGCTTCCACATGAATTGTTACCAAGGGTTGTCAACGTACTTCATCTTTTCATGTGTATCGCTTGACTTGTAGTCATTGTGATAGCAATCCTTATCTTGTTATTCTTCCATAGGTATTGTTTCACTTGAACATCTTATCTTCTAAGAAATAGATATGCAAGATATGTACAAAAACTATGTAAACATGGTATGTGCAAGAAATTTGAAGAATATTGTTACCTTGACTTAGAATAAGAAGTCTGTTTTATCTTGCTTGGCCTTCTTTGAGGGTTCCCTTTCTTCGACAACTGATGCTTCGTCTATTTCCTTCCTTAAGCCAAACTTCCTCTTATTCTTGAAATTCTTTAATTTTGCTGTGAAGGCTTGATCATCGTATTTCTTTTGGGATTTCTCTTTTGTGCCAATCCTTGATTCTTCTTGTGCACAACAAGTCCAAACTTATTCAAATGTGAGATACTCCTTTCTTGTGTTCATGTTTGCGGCAAATGCATCCCATGTCTTGGGAAGGCTGTTGAGCACTATATTTACTAGTTCCTTGAAATGATTTCTTTAATAGCTTGTAGTTGATCTCTTAATTGAGAAATTCTCACAAAGTATGATGTTATGCTTTCATCATCATTCATTTTCATGTCACGAAACTCATTCTTCAAACTCATTACTTGTCCAATGTTTCTGATCGAGAAGAGATTAGTTAGGGTATCGTACATCTTCTTAGATGAGTCAAGATGAGAGATGTAGGGTATCAAGTGGTCTTTTACAGAGTTCACTATGATACTCATGGCATTGATGTCATTGTCCTTGAACTTCTCCATAATTGTAATGTTTTGGGGTTCCTTCTCTTTTCCTTCTTCAAACTGTGCTTCCGTGATCTTTCCTTTCACGATATCCAACACTTTATTCTTGGCAAGGATGAGGTCAATCCTTGTCTTCCATGCTCTGAAGTTACAAGCCCCTTCTAACTTGTTTTTTGACTTCATAGAGTATGTCATGATTGCTTTGACTTGGTCAACCTTTGACTTTGACCAAAAACTCAAACTTGACGTCTTAGCTTGCTGAGAGTACCAGGAGGTGCGCTAGGTTAGGGTGCACTGGGCTATCCAAAAATTAGGTCAATCTCTTCACTTAAGGTGTCTTAACAAGAGGGTTAGGGTTTATTGCTTCAACAAAAACTTTGACTGCAACTACAACAGTAAATGAGCAAAATCCTCCCAATCTATCTTCCAGTGGTTACACTGTCCGAAGATAGTGTGGGCCCATAACCTGTTAGAAATAATAGGTGTGCTCATATAACCATAGACAATATAGCAATATTGTCACCCAACCATAGGTCAAAGCCACCCCGAGCACCTTAACCTTGACAGAGAATAATTCTGGAAGAAAACCCTAGGCCTAATAGCCAATCAATGTAGCATACCTTACTCTAGAGCTAGCGCACAAGGCACAAAGTCCAAACCATAACCAAGAGAAAGCCTAAGCCTAAAACTAAAAATACTAGTTGCAGTAGTTGCAGCTGCAGCTACTCTCCAGACTTGCGCACTTACTGAATTTCTGTAGTTGCAAGCTGTGTGTGTCCAAATGAGCCCTGGCATCCTGTATTTATACTGCTCTTCCTTAGCTGTCTGGGTCGACTTCTCTTTTTGGAGGCTAAAAACTCAATATTAATTATTTTCTTTAGTCGACTTGTCATCTAGGGTTATGTCCAATGCTTTAGGGTTTCTTCTTGCTTCTCGGAATATTCTATTCTTGTCAGGGTTACACGTGGAGGTTGATACCTCCCACAACTACCATAATATCAACACCATCATTACCCAATTCTACCTTTACATTGAACTTCTTATCTCAATAGTTCACAAGGTTCTGTTTGAAGCCTGTCATGTGCTTGGATGTCCTGCTTTCCACTAACCAAATTTCTTTTGATTTGGTGACAGTACTGGAGAGAGCTGAAACACGATAACTTTCCCTGCGCTGTTCTTGTTCTTTAGTAGCAACTCTGGTTCTTTTCCTTTGAGGCTCTTCTTCCTCAGTTGCAACTGAAGCATGGAACCTGCCTTTCCGTTTCTCCTGTGAAGGAGGGTTCCTGCAGTCTTTTGCATAATGAACTAGCTTGTTACAGTTAAAGCATCTTACTTTAGATAAATGAGAGTGAGAGTGAGAGTGCATNCCTTGAACTTCTCCATAACTGTAATGTTTTGGGGTTCCTTCTCTTTTCCTTCTTCAAACTGTGCTTCCGTGATCTTTCCTTTCACGATATCCAACACTTTATTCTTGGCAAGGATGAGGTCAATCCTTGTCTTCCATGCTCTGAAGTTAGAAGCCCCTTCTAACTTGTTTTTTGACTTCATAGAGTATGTCATGACTACTTTGACTTTGACCAAAAACTCAAACTTGACGTCTTAGCTTGCTGAGAGTACCAGGAGGTGCACTAGGTTAGGGTGCGTTGGGCTATCCAAAAATTAGGTCAATCTCTTCACTTAAGGTGTCTTAACAAGAGGGTTAGGGTTTATTGCTTCAACAAAAACTTTGACTGCAACTACAACAGTAAATGAGAAAAATCCTCCCAATCTATCTTCCAGTGGTTAGACTGTCTGAAGATAGTGTGGGCCCATAACCTGTTAGAAATAATAGGTGTGCTCGTATAACCATAGACAATATAACAATATTGTCACCCAACCATAGGCCAAAGCCACCCCGAGCACCTTAACCTTGACAGAGAATAATTCTGGAAGAAAACCCTAGGCCTAATAGCCAATCAATGTAGCATACCTCTCTCTAGAGCTAGCGCACAAGGCACAAAATCCAAACCATAACCAAGAGAAAGTCCAAGCCTAAAACCGAAAATACTAGTTGTAGTAGTTGCAACTGCAGCTACTCTCCAGACTTGCGCACTTACTGAATTTCTGCAGTTGCAAGCTGTGTGTGTCCAAATGAGCTCTGGCATCCTGTATTTATACTGCTCTTCCTTAGCTGTCTGGGTCGACTTCTCTTTTTGGAGGCTAAAAACTCAATATTAATGATTTTCTTTAGTCGACTTGTCTTCTAGGGTTATGTCCAATGCTTTAGGGTTTCTTCTTGCTTCTCAGAATATTCTATTCTTGTCAGGGTTACACGTGGAGGTTGATACCTCCCTCAACTACCATAATATCTACCTTTACATTGAACTTCTTATCTCAATAGTTCACAAGGTTCTGTTTGAAGCCTGTCATGTGCTTGGATGTCCTGCTTTCCACTCACCAAATTTCTTTTGATTTGGTGACAGTACCGGAGAGAGCTGAAACAAGATAACTTTCCCTGCGCTGTTCTTGTTCTTTAGTAGCAACTCTGGTTCTTTTTCTTTGAGGCTCTTCTTCCTCAGTTGCAACTGAAGCATGGAACCTGCCTTTCCGTTTCTCCTGTGAAGGAGGGTTCCTGCAGTCTTTTGCATAATGAACTAGCTTGTTACAGTTAAAGCATCCTACTTTAGATAAATGAGAGTGAGAGTGAGAGTGCATACCTTGGGGTTTCTTACCTTTGCGTTTGTGCTGAGGAAACCTCTTCCATTTCTTGGCTTTGACTGAAGGAGCATGGTCTTTCATCGTTGAGGGTTCATTTATGCTTTTATGTCTACCCTCTTCTTCCAGGCAATCATGCCATAATCTCTCGAAGTTGGGTTGAACTTCTCTTCCATTGACTGATGAGAGAAATGTCTCCCATGATTCAAGAAGACCATCTACTGTTGTTTGTACAAGGTCGTCATCATCCACTGCAACTCCAATTGCTACAAGATGATCTCTTGTTTCGGCAATTTTGGAAAAGAAGGCAGAGATGGTTTCATCCTTTCCCATATTTAATGTACGTAGTTGTTTCTTCAAAGTCCTCTTCTGAGTTGGGGCCTTCTTTTGATATAGATTTGCTAGGGCATCAAAGCATTCCTTAGCTGTCCTTAGATGAGCAATAAGAGGCATCATGTTGTCTTTAACTGAGTCAAAAATGACCCTCTTCGCTTTGGCTTGCCTCTTCTTATAGGCTGCTCTTCCCGCATTTGAAGTAGGTTATTCCATTACCCTAGTAACCAACTCATCCAAGTCACCTTCTTCTAGGATATTAAAAACCCTAGCCTTCTAGGCATTGAAGTTTGAAGCCCCTTCAAGCCTATCTTCTGCTTTGATTGAAGATGAAGTCATACTAAAAACAAGATCTGATATAAAACAAGCTTACTATTGATCTGCAAAACAAACCCTTAAGTGTGGATCTACGCAGGCTCAAAAGTCTACCACAATTGAGCTCTTTTCACGCCCTAAGCTCTGATACGATGTTAGATTTTTAAGGGCAAACTAGAAACATACATATCCTTTTAATTTTATTTACTATTGTAGTTTTTGATCAACAATATATTCCCAAATTCTATGTAAAACCAATAACATAAATAATACAATGGATCTGAATATTACCTTAGCAAAGACAAAGAATAGATTTACATGATGTGCTTGCTGTTGTCCTCTTTTCTGTATGGTCAGAAAAAGCTTTAAGGGTGATGGATCAAACCCTCAAGGGTAGATCTCATCATGATCTTATGAACAATTTTTCCAAGAAGAACTTTAGGTAAATATCAGAAAACCAACTAGCGTACCAATCATCAAGTACAAGGCTGAAACAAGGACACCATTGTCCAATCTAAAGGCTGAAAAGAAGCCACTAACAACCCTAACAAATTCTGTCCAAGAATATAGGATTGCTAAAACAATAGGTAGAGTTAGGTCGCAGTTATAGGCCTGCCTCATCAAACCCTAATTAGGGTACCAAAGGCTGTAAGGTAGATCAACCTACATGTGGCAACAAGGAGAAAAGACAACAAACAGAGGTGGCAACAAACAACATACACAAGTGGAAGAAAGCAGGTGGCACCAACATTGAGGCAGCGACAGCATAAGGGTGATGGCACCAACAATAAGATAGTGATAGGTTGGAGGGAGGAGAGGAGGGGGCCACAACCTATACCTGACAAGAGACTGATCCAAAAGAGGGCCGCACCACTGTACCAGTAAGAGAAACCAACCAAGGAGAGAGTCACACCCTATACCAGCAGGAGAAAACATATCCAAGGAGGCCACACCGCTATACCAACAAGAGAAGACAGATCCAAGGAGGCCGCACCACTATACCAGCAAGAGAAGACAGATCCGAGGAGGCCGCACCACTATACCAGCAAGAGAAGACAGATCCAAGGAGGTCGCACCCTTTACCAAACTGAACAAGGAGCCGTAGCAAAATTTCAGACCAAGAGAATGTTTGGGAGGAAGAAGAATAAGTGAGGGAGTGAGGGGAGAGGTCTCTTTTTATAGTTTTGGTAGGAGGTTAGGGTTAACTAAATTAACCCTAACTTTAGGGTTAGTTTAAACCCTAATAGAATAAACAAATTAAATAATTAATATTTTAATCATAAAATATTAATTTAGAATAGTCAATAAGTCAAGGCGGCTAGCAAAGACCCAAACCATATAAACAAAAGGAGGATGCAACCCAAGCAAGGGGTTGCAACAGTAATAAGACAAAGTCAAGGGGGGTTCTTCTTTAATGGAAGAGTGTCCACAAGGGTCTCATGATATAACTTATAAGCTTTTATCATCTCAGCATAAGAGGAAGGTCAATGATGTGATCATGTCCTTATTTTTAACTGCTCCTAGGTCTCATGGACCATCCCAGGAGAGAAGAAGATCACACATCATCTCGGCTTGGCACTTAACCAAGAAACTGCATGGTCACAGACCAAGATACCCCAGAACGCAGCTGGGGGCCATAGATCACAACTAGGGTCTTATCCACCAAGGTACACAACCAAGGATCAATCCAAGCACCGAACAAGAATTCCCTGGAATACATCTAGGGGCCCTAGAACACATCTTGGGACTTATATCATCAAACTGTTTGGTCCTTGACCAAGAACCCCAACAATACACTGGGGGCCCTCACTAGGGTTTTTTGCCATGGCTCTAACTGCTTGGTCCCAGACCAAGAACCCCAGGAGTGTATTGGGGGCCCTAGATCTCAACTAGGGTCTTTGCCATCGTCCCGGAAAATGACTCTTGCAGCTGCTTAATTTTAATACCAGTATCTGGAAGTTCAGGGCTTGCAAAACATAGTTTTTTACATATTATTGGTCCTCCCAAGTTCACAATGCCGATGTGCCTTGTTTAGGTGACATGCAAGTAGTTTCATGACACCTGCTATATCTGGTAGTGTGCTTTTCAGGGCTTGCATGTTGTTTTTGAGCACATATTCATGCTGTAATAACCCCACTAAAAAAATTGGAATTTTACTTAGACTGTTGTGTAGACACTCCGTCAAACAGTTTGTTACTGTAGATGTTTTGTCTGTTGCTGATATAATCACAAACAGTTTGCAATACATTATCAAATTATTTGGCATATAATAATAAGCAGCAGTACTAGAATAGGCAGGATAGAGTCAAACAACAATATATAGCATGAACCTGGCTGCTCATTTAGTTATTGGTTCTGGGCTGATACATCAAGGAAATAACTCACTATTTAGTATTTTTCCCGCACAGTAAACAACAAACAATAAAATAACTTTTGACCTGTTCATTGAATATAGAGCTGCCTGTAGGTGAATGAAACGTACAACAATTATACAAGAGAAATACAGTCTTGTAGATGTGGTCGTATGCAACAAACAGTTGATATTCCAACAGCTGAGTAATAACACTGATAAGTTCAGCTTCCTACAATGCAAATATGCCCAATATCGCCAGCAAGCAACTTCCAACAACTAATCTGGGTCTGCTGCAAGTAAAACAACTTCTATAATGGAAATTCGGTCCTTCCTACAACAATAACAGCCTGTCCAAAAGAGCAATCCGCCCAGCTCCAGTAGTGAGCCCACCACAAGACAGAATCGACCCCTTTTCACACAGAAAGGCAGCCACAACAGCTACACTTCGACCCACAAGAAGAACTCGCCCTCCAATGCGTAATTTGCCTTCTAAACTAGTAAACGTGGCCCCAATGAGAAGGAGTGACCCAACAATTACAAACTCGGCCTCCTGAAACCAATACTCAGCCACAAACTGTGAAGCTCAGCTGCCACAAAGAAAACTCAGCCTCAAATTGGAGAAACTTCGCTGCCAAAGAAGAAATACTCAACCACACTGAAACACACTTGAAGAAATCTGATTGATCTCCTCCCTATGACCAGCTAGGGTG
>JASDQU010586275.1:564-46270 GCA_032191745.1 Picea mariana | reverse complement strand
CCCTCCCCCTGTCGCGGCAACAATGCCACCCATCTGCACACTACTGGGAGAGAGGCCACGTGCCCACATACTGTCTCTCGTGGACTGAGACTGGGTACCCTCTCAATGAAAAAGGAATATAGAACAGTCCTGAACCCGAAGTTTTTGTTATTCTGCACATGACACTCTATCAGTTGTCTCTTCATGCAATCCAGCATGGTTGTGCTCCATTCGAACACTCGTGCATTTAAGCATTGTACCGCACAATGCATGTGCACTCGGGAGGTCTGATGTAAGGCCGTAGATCCAGTAATCCGCCCAATAAGTAAAACTATCACTTGCAATGATAGGTTGGAAATCTTGTGGATCGACACCTGAGAACCCACTTTATCTGTGCCAGCCTCACAGTATAGCCCGATCAATTTGGCTATGTTGTGAGGCCCAGGAGTAAACACACAAAGGTTGACTGGTTCCCCTCTCCTTGAGAGGCCAGTCAAAAAATAAATATCCTCAATCATTGGAGTCAACGACTATCCCTCGAGCATAAATGCCTCAATGTCTAGGTGTCAGTAATCTACCAAGGCATTCAGCAGCCTGGGTTTTGCCCTCATGAGTGGACACTGAAAGAATTTCAACAACCCGCATTGTGCTAATACGGCAAGAGCAGCAGGGTCTTCTGCGACCAAAGAATCAATGTCTTCATGCTCCCTTTCTCTCCAATGGACATACATCCTGCAAAATTGCAAGTTCAAAAGAGAGATAAACTCTTGTTTTTCAAAATTTTCCATGTGTTTGAGGGTGTATGCGGGTTGTGTTGAACACAGTCGCATATGCACATAGGCAGGTTGTTTTCTGCCCATGAGCATATGCGTGTTGTCCTTGGACAGCCCGCATACACACAAGGCCACACCCTTTTTAAGAGTGTGTGCCCCCAAAAAAAACTAAAATGAACAAAAATGGAAGTATTGAATTGCAAGAGGGGTTGATTTATACTTACTTGGTCCGAGCGGAAGTTCGTTTTGTCCACTGAAGCTCCCGGAATTAATTTTTTTAGTAAAGGGGTTTTTTTAGCTTTTTGGTCAATTCTCAATTTGTAGTGATGATAATGAGCTGCCAAGCTTCTATTTATAGACTTTTTTGGCCCTTTTTGTCATTTTTTGAACCCTTTTGTTGTTTTTTCTGGCTTGAAAATCGTTTAGTATGGTTCTTGAGTTTCTCATTGGATGTAACGACGTACTCCACTTTTGGTTTGGGAAACTTTTTGAGTGATGGGTCACTTTCTAAGGTCCTTTGGTAAAAGTTGTTTTTCCAATTGTTTGCATTTAAGTTAGGATTTCATCTCTGCTTATTGCACCTTGTTGTCTTTTTCTCTTTACCATGGGATCGATCCCACCAAATTGTGACACTAAACCGTCATTGCTGCTCTAGAAGTGTCGTAATTTAGTGGTAGAGCCTACCCTCACATGGATTACCTAGGTAGATCCTGGTTACATTTTGGTGTCCATGCCGTCGCTAATAAATATAGGCTCGGGAGTCCTTTTAGTCTTTTCTTGATTACTATTTTGAGCCTTCACATGTCTAATATATTACTTTTGGCCTCACCCTTGGGACTCCCAAAAAACAAACTGTAACATCCCCGATCATCCATGTTGGGCCACGCTACGCCAGAGAACTCTTTATGTTCTCTTTACGGAACATACTGTAACATACCCAACATCTAACTGAGCTATGCCACATAAATTTTTCAAACTATATGCAATTAAATTATATACAGACATATCTCTTGTAGAAGCATTTATGTATAAAATGTAAACATACAAATACATCTGTAAATACACGGATTCACACTGAAATAACAGTAAACGTATACATGCAGCATAGACATGCAATACCCATAAAAATAAACACAGATATAACCACACATATGGTAACCCATAAAAATACACACATAAATAACAATGCAACATGTAAATTTATCACACAATTGACACTTATCTTTGTAAGAATATCACCAACTACGTGCAGACCTTCCACGAACCTCCCAGCCTTAGACCGCATTGCTCATCACTCTCAAAAGTGGGTCACCCCCGAACTGGGACTAAACTCCACTCAGGTAAAGGGATTCCTAACCAGGCTAATGGCTCATGGACCACAAGAAAGACTCTGTCACAGGTGCTCACTCAAGTAACATCCTACAATCCCTCATTCCCCACATGCATGTCCCACCCCAGGAAGTGTGCCCCTTCTCTGCTCAACAATCCTTCGACTGCCCCACTTCCCTTTCGGGCTTCAGCAACAGGTCGGACAAGAAGTCTCAGAGCACTGTAGCTGCAGTTCAACACCTTCAGAAAATCAATTCCTAGCAATTCTCTCACCCAGAGAGAAGTTTCTCATGGGCCTAACAACCCGCCTCTTCAATATCCCACAGGCCTGACAACCTGCTTCTTCAGTCCAGCTCCCAAGCTAACCAGCTACACAAACAGATATGGCTATGGATACGGTTCTAGTACAGTGAAATGAATGTCTGAAAGATCACTGACTGTGTGAGTGAAAATGGTCATGTAGTCATGGTTGAATGATGGTTGCATGATGGAAGAGTGTCCGCAAATGAACTAAGTCCCAACAATTTGTATGCATGTCCCCAACTTGACACTTGTCATGTTGGGAGCTACTTTTCCACACTTGGCCCCAACTTTAGAACCTGGATAAAATAACTATTCATACTTTATATTTTAAGAAATATAATATGATATTCCTTTTTGGCTTAAGCTCCCTAGCTTAGCCCTTTTTCCTTAACCTTTAGGCCCCTCCCTTTCCCTAACTAGTGGAGTTTAGTCCCCCATCTCTTTTATCTTGGTCGGTCTACACGCAGCGATGTATTTTATATTAAATATGATACATGTACAAAATTAGGCACACTGGCCTTTAACATCTAGGCTCTCCGACCTAATCAAAACATAAGCATCATAGCTTATAAAAACTAGCTCACTAGCCTATAAAACATAGCATAAACACAAAGGCTCCATGGCCTCAATATCGCGCACACTTAAGTTGTTGCACGCTGTATCCAAGAATGTGCACACTTCATCCTTTTACTGTGCAGTACCTACACACACTATGCCATGAAAGGTGCATACAAATTTATATCAAATAGCTCACCAGCTTAAGTACATTTGCATTTATATTTACAATTGGGTTCAGCCTAGGGATATTACACAAACAGGTCTTCTTTTAAGCCCTTTTCAGACCCTTTAAATATGAAAATATTATTAAGCAATCTTGTTTCCCTTCATGCTCGCCAAACTAAAATTTGAAGGCACGTCTATCCGGCGGTAGTTTACCCCTTTTTTGGTCCAGATAGTTAATTGTACGAACAAAGGTATACTCTAACAACTTCGGTTCACTAGAAGAGTATTCTCGGGTATAAGTTTAACCCTTTTTCGAGACCGACGGACTAAATTTACAAAAAAGGAACCCCCACGGAGTCCATAGTTAAGCTCTTTTCAGACTCCTTAAAATTGAAAAGATCATCAAGTGACCTTGTTCTTTCACACTCATTAATTGGTTCAGAAAAACATCTACTGGCATGAGTTTACCCCTTTTTCCCGCCTATAGATTAAGGAGGAAAAAGGTAGACGTCGGGAGATTCGTCTCGCCGGGAGAGTTCTCCTTAGTAAATTTCACCTTTTTCAGGCTAAGGAGACTAAATCTAGAAACAGGCAGCGAGTCCATATTTAAGCTCTTTGCAAACTCCTTAAAATTGAAAAGATTTTTGACTGATCTTGTCTTTGTCACACTCGTTAAAATGGTTTTGAATAGATGTATTTTCGATGCTAATTTATCCCTTTTTCAATCCGACTAGACTATCTTAGAAAAAGGTACCCCAATGGAGTCTTCTTTTGTGCTTTTTCAGACTCTAAAAATGAAAAACCACCGAGCTTACCTTCTCTGGGCTCATTTAAAAATACATTGAAGGACGTTATCATTGTGTCCTATTAATTGCATTTGCATTCCTACATCTTTGGCCTAATGTCAACTCCATGTTGCTCTCAACTAAACCTTTGAAGCATGCCTTATATGCAAGCCTTGTAGCACTTTGCCTTTGCGTCTTGACACCTTGACCCATGGAGGAATTTTTCCCAAGTGTCCTTTTTCTGCACATGTCTCCTTGCTCTAAACATCAGTCTGTTCCTTGCACTTGGAACTAGTATGTTTGTGACACTCGTTCCTCCTTTGTAACGTAGCATTCTTTTATTCTTTTTCAAGCTTTCCAAAATTATTGAAAAAGACAAAAAAATCAAATATACCCCAAAAAAAGGATGGGAAAAGTATTTTCTTTTTATGGAAGCACAGTGAGTCTCCCTTGGACAAAGCACATCCTCCTATTTGTTCATCGAGCTCTGGGATTTAATATGACCTTAGGAAGTTGTTCTCGTTACAAAGAGTTGTGTCCTCCTCCATTTGGTTATTCTTCCAAACATATGGAGGGTTTTTGTTGCCTCCTTCATCATGAAATTATGTCAGTACCATGTTTCCTGAGTCTCATCATTCATCGTGTTATTGTCCAAGGGAATTTTTACCCAACTTGAGTCGGCCTCTCTACAGTTTGTCTCTTGCCCTCATGCCCGACCATCCCGAAAATCCAATCAAGTCCTTGCTCGAAATCAGTGAAGTTCTTTTCTTGATCATCGATATCTTCTTGTTTGTTCCTCGACTAGCCGTCGCAGACCTCTAGATAGTGAAGTCGTACACTCACATTATACTCCTACCTAAGTTTGAAGATTTTGAAGTTGTTGCTCGAGCTCTGAAGGCCTCATCTCCAGCCATCAGGCATTATTTGGCTTCTTGAA
The DNA here is from genome assembly GCA_032191745.1 of Picea mariana. NCBI lineage: Eukaryota > Viridiplantae > Streptophyta > Pinopsida > Pinales > Pinaceae > Picea > Picea mariana. The sequence continues at coordinate 41,441 of JASDQU010586275.1, read as the reverse complement.
GATGGATACTATACATGTATATCTTTGATTTTGAGATGTAGATCTATTGTGTATTGCTCACAGCTGCACTTTATATAGTTATATGACATGGATCTACAGTGTATTTGATTGGCAGCCATGATTTATTTCATCCCAAGCATGGGTATGCCCACCTCAGTGACACAATTCTTATTTTGCAGATGGCACCTCCCGAACTCTAGTCCTGGGCTCACTCACTTCGTACGTTGGTGAAGATTCGTAATGTATTTCGGCCATCAAATTCTCTTCTGAACTCACACATTAGGAGGCATCTGTTATGACCCTAAATTGCACCATACATGCATACCTGGCATCAGGCCATCTTACTTGCCATTTTTTCCAAGCTATCACTGAAAGCTCTTCTTAAAAAACACTTTTTTTGAAGATGTACACGCTATGCACCATTACTGTCTGCGTATGTACACTTGCTGCACCACTACAGCTTGCATATGTATGCTAGCTGCACCATTACAACCCGCATATACCCACAAAATTTTCAAAAAATAAAAATTTGCAAGGGAATATGGGCTTTTGGGTAGTTTCCTAACCAATTGACCGCCCATAGCCCGTCACCCAACCGAATCACAATATTTTTGGAATATAAAAGAAGGTGTTGGGGTCTCATCCCTACAAGAAGCATGAAAGCAGTGAAACTCTGCCCATTTCATAATCCCCCCCTTGCCCCAAGAATTTGCGGCCACATTGTGAGTTTTGAGCCAGAATTCCCTATTCTAGCCTTTTTCCTCCATTACTAGCCTAATCCATTTCCTAGAGAGAGATGAAGAGGAGAAAGATACGTGGAAATAGTTGGAGCTTGGTGAAGAGGATCCCAAGACCAGGTTCAAGGAGCATTCGTCGATCTCATTTTGTAACTGACTTTGTGAGATTAATATAAAGAAGTACTTTTTCCGTCCCGCCGCATGATGTGTTCAATCTTGATATTTGATTTATATTTTATTATGACATCTAACCCACTAATTCATATATAGAATGAATGTCCGTAGTTTCTTGTTTGTCTTTTGGTGAATGTGGGTTAGCCTTGGGAGGAGATTCGCAGTCAAGGAACAACTGAACGCAAAGGGATAGACACTGGACGCAGAGTTTAAGGTAAGACTATCAGATCCCTATACTTTGTACTTTATGCATGAATGTGGGGTATTGTCGAGATAGTTGTTAAAAGTAGGAGACTTTAGACGGTTAGCTTTGCCTGCACTTTAGAACCCTAGTGGATTTCGTAGGGGGGTTTTCCCACTATAGTATCTATGACCCTGGAGGAAACATTGAGTTTACCTTCACTTGGAGTATCATGCAAGCCTCCAACAACCAAGTTGAAGCTTATGCACTTTTTCAAGGTTTATCATTGGCCAATTCTCAGGGTATCCATATCTTACAGTGATAAGGGATTCAAAAATCATAATTAGGCATGCAAGGAAGAAAACTCTCCCAATCAACATTCATCTTAGATCCATTTTTCTCATAATACAAAAGGAAATCCAGGCTTTCTACAAGATCAAGTTCTTTCATGTTATGAGGATCAATAACAGGGATGCAGATCACTATGAGAATCAAGCCACTAGGAAACAAACTGGGGTTATTTCCATTAATGGGGATTTCTCCTTCTACCCAACCCCACAAATCCTAATATAGTTTCTAAGTTTGCAAAAATTGGGGGCATTTTCCATCATCAGGAACCCCTTATATTAGTAAGCCCCTCAATTTATTTCTTTGTATTATCATTTAAGTGACATAGTATCATACCCATAGAGAATATCAGGATAACACAAAAGACAAGAGTAGAGCCACGTGTTAGTCATGTGTCGCATCGATGCTTCAATAAATCCTCGAATACAGAGCGGTATTTTCCCTCGCTTCCCTTTTCACTTCTAGGCGCATGTGGGAGGGACGCTAGGATCATGGAAGTAAATGTCGATACTTGCAATCATGGCTACAAGTGGTTTTCGAGTGCAGAGGTTTGTTCATCCTTAGCAGCCCTTGCTTGTGTGGATTCCTATTTAAGGGAGATCATTCTCAAGCATTATGGCATCCTCAACTTGGTGGGAGATTCATTAGGTAGCTTACCAGGTGTTCCTTTCTTGTTATCTCGTTTCATCATGTGGTCGTCAGGAATCATGGTGAAAGGAATATTTGGATGTTGGACCAAGCAATTGGACTCGATGGAAGAAATAGAGGACTTGCGCACCATCATTCACTCTTTGCAAATTCAATTCAGTGGGCTCTCCTCCTAGGTCTTAATGGTCCTAGAGTTTTTTGTGCAAGGATTCCAAAGTATTCAACAACTCCATGACGAATGTGTTGCTTTACGGTCTAAAATCAAGGAACTGTGACTGTTGGACATGCATTTTGGATGCATTTTTTAGAATTATATTAAGGGTTGAGGATATGTGCAGTAGTAGAGGAAAGAAGAGAAGGAAGGATGGGAGTGTGCAGGAAAGGCGCTTTCAAGATCGAAGTGCGCAGCAACTGTGCATTTAGTGGTGCATAAGGGAACAAAGCAAGAAGATAAAACATGAAAAGTAGCATGCAAGCGAAAAGGAAGGAAAAGCAGCATGCAGGCACGAAGGCAAGAAATGCATGCATGAACTATGTGTTGTCATGAGTTGTAATGAGTCATAATGAGTTGTCATAGGGTTTTGGGTAGGGTTTTGAGCCCTAAACTCTTTATATAAATATGTAACAGGTTGGGAAGAATAGGTAGTTGAGCAAATAGGGGGTTGAAGAATAGGTTGTTGTTGTTGTTGTTGAGAGAATAGGCTAAGAATGAGAGAGATTTTATGTATGAAGGTTTAGGGAGGGTTTTGCAGAGAGAGTCTTGCACTGCATAGTGGCTAGGAAGGATGGGGAAAGATATCGTGATATATCTATTGTAAGCATAGTGTGCAAGTCTGAGACAAATTGTAGGAAGCATACTAAAGAAGCCAATCGTTGTGGATGTAGCCCAAGAATTGGGTGAACCACGTTAAATTTTGTGTCTGAATGTATTTTTATGTGATTGTTCATGGATGTTCTATTTATGCATAGCTAGATCTAGATCTGTTTATTAGATGATTGATGCGCAGTAATGATGAATGTTACAGTGAATAGTTTATGTTGCAATCTACATCGCAATGGTGTTTCATAAATAAAGTTTACTAATTAATCAAGGGAAAAGAGACATAGAATATTAGGCACATGATAGATAAGTAGGAATGAATATGATGATAGCCTCACATCCCCTCATCCCTGCAGAAACTTGGTTCTTGCAGCCACAATAGATGCCTCGGGTGAGACTTCACTTGCATGCAAGTGATGCCGAAAGAGTTGGTGTCTACAGGGTTTGTTGGTAAAATAAATTGAATCTAGGTTCTTACAATTGCGCGCCAACAGTGCCTCAATTCATCCCATGGTTTGCCACCACAGTCAGACATTGGCATCTTTGAAGTAGCATCGTCTCCAGTCAAGTCCCTTCCTAAGTTAGAATTGAGTGTTCCTACTCCAATTTTTGGTTAATTGTTTCAAGTCGAAAGGATTGTTTCCCTATATGTCTAGTCTATGATTTGTTTTCGCACTCGCATTCTGGGGGTTTTCTTTAGAATATATACAGTTTAACGCTATGGACAATGCTTTGTATCAAAACTCTTTATAATGCAGTCGGTAGGCAATTTTGATTCTAGGTTGAGTAGTTTGGAAGCTTTCCCTTTAAATTATGAAAATGATGTAATATTTTGGTGTGTATACACATTGTTTTAAATTAATGAAATCTCCCCCCTTTACTGTTAAAGGGAAATATATTCTCTACAAAATGAGTATATTGTGTCATATTAATTATGTATTGGGTTTTTGTTTTCTCTTAAAACTCAAGGGATATTATAATTGACAATGTTTAGGTTTGACAATGTTTAGGTGTGTTTATTAGAGTACACAACGCATAATATGTCTTTGCATTGAAAGTTTGGTGTGCAAGTGAAGAACTTTATAAATATTGAACTTTTTCAATGTCATAATATATGTTGAACTTTGAATTTTATATATGTTGAACTTTATATAGCACTACTACGTATTAGGTGTATCACGATGGAGTATTACAATTATTTACATTTCTTTATTTAATTTTCAATATACATATTCCATAATATTTTTAAGAATAAGTAGAAGATATTGGTGTATGAAAGCCCGCTTGTTTGTGAGAGAAAGGACTCCCTTCATGCAAGGATTTGACCACTAAAGTCTATGGAGGTATACATACCCTACCTCTCTGGATTTGAACTTGTGATCTCTTATGAAGAAAGACATGTTCTTAATCATTATCCCTCACCCAACCAAATAATACTTATTTTCCACTCTACCTATAAAATACACCCTGCTAATAATTTTAATATAATATTATTTATATTAATAATTTTTATCTAATAATAAAGTATCATTAAAACATTTACATTTATACACTCATAAGCCAAATGACTTCTCACACGTAATTATTCCAATAAAACGTGAGTTCTTAATTTAATGTAATCTTATGCAACAATTCACAACCTTATAAGACAACAGATTCGTCACACGCCATAAACTTGTAAATATATAACTTTTCAAATGAAACACTACATTTTAAGTTATGTAATCTTCTTGGGTCCACCTAATGAAGATGAGAGGAGAATATTAACAATCTCACAAAAACAAATGAAATGTAGAAGTATAACTTTTTAAGTAAACCAAATTAAAATAGATCCAGTAGGAAGATGTTTGTGAGATTATGTATATGTTTCATTTATATTTTTTTTAAATAATTTATATATATATATATATATATATATATATATATATATATAAAAGAGTTATAATATTAAAAACATTAAATTTTAAACATCTTTTTATTTAAAAAAATTATTTAATAATAATATTTTATTAAAAAATATTTGAATATACTTCCACTCTTCCCAACGACTTTTGGTTTACATTTGTTTTTTAATAATCAAAACAAAATCAAGTTAGAATCTCTCGACTATAAACATTAAACATTTTAAACTCATAATGGAATAATTGGGATTTTTTTAAATGAGTATTTATTTCAAACCTTTATTTTTTTATTTTATAATAATAAATTTGAAAAAAAAAAATATTTAATTTTTATAAGTTTTAAAGGTTCGAGATAATTTTAATGATGGAAATTTATATTAAAATATAAAAATTTAGGTTAATTTTATTAATCTTTAATATACAAAATTTTCATTTTATAATAATCAATTTGAAAAAGAAATATTTAATTTTTATAAGTTTTAAAGGTTCGGGATAATTTTAATGATGGAAATTTATATTAAAATGTAAAAATTTAGGTTAATCTTATTAATCCTTAATATACAAAATGATAAACGTTTGGGGATAGTTTTGTAAAAATATTCAAATTTCTAAAAATTTTATATAGTTTCTATAAAATTTTGGCGATTTTTAAGATAAAATAATTTTATTCTATGGAATTTGGGCGGATTGTTTATAAAAAAAAGGGAAACTAACGAATCTTTTTGGGGGAAAAAACATCGAAAATTAGCCCATTGACGGAATTTAGCCCCTAAAATCATCTATGCTCAAATCCTTCTAAGTGGGGGATTTGTAATCATTTATTATTAAAATTTTTATTTTTACATTAAAAAATATAAACCCTCATTTATACTAAATGGATTTTGTATCATATTATATTGATGATGATGATGATTAATGTTTATTGAGACCAAAATTGGTTTATCGAACCTTAAGAAAGGTAAGAGATTACTTAGATTTCTTTAGAATCTTATTGATGTGCTAAAAGAACATTGATTGCCATATTTTTGTTGACTTAGGAGGTTTGGAAGGTCAGTGTTGTGATAGATATTTTGAAATTATGATCCAATTTAGGTATACACAAGACACTCTAGGAGAAAGTGCTTTTCATATTCAACCCTCTTAATGTCACAAAGATGATAGATTCTTGCATACCACAATGTTTTGGGAATTGTCCAATGCCCAATTTTGCTATGTAGCTCGTGGGAGTTGGTTTGTATTTTGGCAATGTTGATTTTCTTCTTTGTGTTAATCAAGATTGAGAAATACTTTTGATCTTCTAGATTAGGATTGACCACCTCCTTGTAGTATCTTAGCTTCATTTTATCTTCTAATTCTTTATTACAGGATATACTCTCTATAAACTTAGATGTAATAATATTTTTAATATTATCGATATTTTGCAGAATGACATCTTCCTGTATTCCCCAATGATTTAACCAAGACTTGGCATCTTGATTCCACCCTCGCTTGAGCCGCTGGTGGTTTTGGCTAGAGTTGAAGAAATTTTGGGGAGCCTCTTGTTGTTTATGGCGTTTATCTTGTCCTTGTAAATTAAGTACCTAATTATGGTTGTGCACTCAATGGGGGAAAGGCTTGCTTCTATGAGGAGGATAGGATAGAGTGTATTGCATTTAATTTTGAGATTATAAGTTATAAAATTCTTTTGGATTTGCTCTATCTTTCTCTAGGATTCTCTAGAGAAATTGCATCCCCAAACTTCACATCTGTATAAGATAACAAGAGTGACAAGAGTATCATAGAGAAGTTTTTTCTTATCCCACAATCAAAAGTCTGTTAATTTACACTTATTTTTAAGTCCATAATAAATTTGCCACCCTCCATTTATCCTTTTCTCAATACTATAATTCCAATTGAACTTGTGATGAATATCAATTCCAAAATATTTATATAAAATACTTCCTCCAAATTATTATTGTCATATACAAAAATATTATAATCTTTTTTAATTTAATTAACACAATCTTCGTTATAACAATTTATAATTTTCCACAAATCAATTAAAAATATTTATAAATATTAATTATCAAATAAATTAAAATCTCACTTATTTTATATATATATATGAAAAAGATGATAGATGATATCACAAAATAGATGTTGTCACATTCCTATTTTAAAAATATGAAAAAAAAAGCAACCCAAAATATATAGAGAGAGTGTCATCCATTCACTTGGGTTGTTTAATGTGAAGATAAAATGGTGACGTAGGGACACCTTCCCACTAATGCTCAAAAATATGAAAATAATACATAGTTAAGCACCAACCCAAAATATAGAGAGAGAGTCATCCACTCACTTGGGTTGTTTAATGTGAAGATAAAATGGTGACGTAGGGACACCTTCCCACTAATGCTCAACACGTCAAACAATGGTAGGTAACATGGACATTACTTTTTAATGTATATCTTACCCACTAAGTAATAGTGGGATGCCATTCATTTATATTTTCATTTGTTCACTTTAAAACTTAAGTAAAGATATGGTGAAATATCAAGTAAACTCAACCTCCAACTCCATTCAAACATATCACTTAAAGAATAAATATGTTGAGGGCATGAAATAGGTATAAAATATTTTTTAATGACTTATGATCATTTTATTTTTCTTTAATTTTAAATATAATAGCCTAGTTTTATTGATTTATTTTTCAAAGTAGTAAAATTTGTTATAATTAAATTGTTCAAATTATTATAAGCAAATGTAAACTAATCCATTATGTAAATGAAGATATGGTTAGGTATCAAGTAAGTTCAACCTCCAAATCCATTTAAGTATATTATTAAATAAGTATATATTATTTAATGAGTAAATGTTTTTTTTTTACCTAATGTATTTTTTAAAGAAATTCATTAAACACTTTCCTTTATTTGGAAGACCATAGATACATTAAATTTGATTATGTAAGAGTTTGAAGCTTTGTTATATTATTTATGAGAATAAAAGAAATTCATTAGACACTTTCCTTTATTTGGAAGACCATAGATACATTAAATTTGATTATGTAAGAGTTTGAAGCTTTATTATATTATTTATTATATTATTTATGAGAATAAAAGAAATTCATTAGACACTTTCCTTTATTTGGAAGACCATAGATACATTAAATTTGATTATGTAAGAGCTTGAAGCTTTGTTATATTATTTATGAAAATAAAATTTGAATAGAAAATTTTTATCACGTAACTATTTAAATTAAACCCATTAATACTCAATAAATAAATATTTAATAATTTAATTTATTTTATTATTAGCATTTTATTAATAATAATTATTTAATATGACTTCTTTATATGTTATATTATTTTTTGTTCTATTCTTGATTTTTTTTTCAAATGAAAATTTGCTTGAAATTTTATATTAATAAAAATTTCATTTATATTTGTGAGAATCTTTTCAAGAAATATCTCCTTTAAAACAGAATTTACATCCAATTGGATGACTAAAAACATCTATCAATGACTCGGGGACTCCAAGTCATCAACGAGTTTTCACCCAGGAACAAGTAGTGCTCAATATCAGTACCAAAAAAGTTATGTCAAAAAAGTAATGGACTCTACTCCTCAGATCCAATGGTTGATCAATTACGATATAGACAGAAATTTTCACTTCAGAACAGATTTAACTAAGTAAATGGGCCATTCCTCCCATCAATCACTGGGTAACATGTTAGTATTCCTTTTTGTTCCAGCAATCCTTGCTTGGAAAGGATATCAGCCTCTTTGTTGTATTCCTGAAATATGTGGGTGAAACTAATCTCTTGGAAATCTATGATGATTGATTTTGTCCTGCGCAATCAACCTTCAATTTCAATTGCATAAAGATTGGATTTTTTATTCAGCCAATCTATTTTGACTTTGGAATCACCCAAAACATTTAGTCTATTGATATCCCACAGTTTTTCAAGATTAAGCGTCACCCAGGCACCAAATAATTCAGCTTTGGTATTTGTGCCCCTCCCACAGTTGAAGAACCATCTAATAACTTCTCGATCTGGTTGTTTTATCACTCCCCCCGCTCCACAGATTGTGCCTCCTCTAATTGAGGCCCCATCAAAGAAAGCGATTGTAATATCCTCCGACTGTAAGAGAGGTCTCTTGTACCTAGCAAATCATTTTTGCGGATGAGTGCGAGAGTTGTGTGCCCAATAATTATGCATGCTACAGCCCCAAAGGATGGCTTCTTGTCCTCGAATAAAACTTGGTTCCTCTCAAGCCAGATATATCAGCATATCAATACTGCCAGATTTGTGGGCATTGTCTTATCCATCACCCAAGAGGCAAAAACCGAATTGAAATTTTCCCCCTCCCACCAATTTTTAACTCTGAGATAGGTCACCGCTCTGCCCAGACAGTCCTAGAGAAAGGGAAATGTACAAATAAGTGATCGATGTCTTCATTGTTGTTCTTGCAAAGCAAATAAATTCCCAATCCATGCCAACCTTTTCTCCTTAACATTTCCCAGGTCAATATTTTATTTTCTAACACCATCCAAATAAATAGTTTCATCTTTAACTAGACTTTCCATTTCCAGAATTTTAATTTCCATCCACTTTGAGTTGGGAAGTTTTGTGTTGATATGAGTGCTTTGTAGAAGTTTTTGACTGATATGTTTCTAGAGGCATCTCCTCCAGTCCATAATAGAGTGTCTTCGGTGCCTTGTAGAGAAACCCCGGCTTCATTTAATTTAGTGCAGTAAGTGTCACATTCAATCTTTAGTAAACCCGACAATCCCAATGTCATGCTACCAATCCACGATTCTGTCAAAGTTGAAGGAATATGACAAATCTTTGTTGTGGATAATACAACAATATTTTGATTATTCAGTAAAGAAATAAGTTCATCAGAGAGAATAGATTTTTCACCCATTCCAAGAACCTTATCTTTGCCGATAATTATGTGCTAACCAGTGCCCGACGCCCAACTGAGCCAATGAATAATTACATGCACCGATCGGACTAAACTAGTCTACATTCTGGACGCGGATCTGAACTTGTGCGCTGCCAATCTACACCAGTTTATCAACAAGAAATTAGGGATATATTTATCCTTTAGAACCCTCTACCAGATGCCATCCTATGTGAGAAATCTCCAAAGGGTATTCATTGTCAACGTTGTATTGAAAAGGGTAAGATTCCTAAAACCCCAGCCACCATTTTTCTTTGGTTTGCAGAGGGCATCCCATCTGCACAAGTGGAAGTGTTGAGTGTCCTTTTGACCGTTCTAAAGGAAATGGAACATCAATCTTCTGATCTTTGATAGAACTAATAGCGGGATTGTTTCCAGTGGCATCCAGTATATTGATTATCTCTCCAAAACCAATTTAATAAGAATATATCTCCCGCCCAAGGAAAGCCGATGATTACACCAATTATTAATCTTTTTTGTTATTATAGCCACCAACCAATCCCAATCTTTCGCTTTATGTGCTCCAGTCTTGAGATAGTAGCCCAAATATTTGAAGCCTGAAGATTACCCACTGAAGTTATATGGAAGAAGGTTCTGGAAGGAGGCCATTTCCATGTCCGAAAGACCTGCATAATGAACTGTAGTTTTTTTTTGGCTTACCATTAGTCTAGATGCTTTGCAAAAGAGACTGATAATTTTGTCAATTTCCCACCATTCTTGCATTGTGGCTCTAGTCATAATAAGAATATCATCAACAAACAACAAATGTAAAATTTTATGTAAACGAGATACTTTGATACCTGTAACAGTACCTTCCCTGATGGCTTTCTTTAGAAGTATGCTGAGTCCCTCCATGATTAGAATAAAGAGTAATGGCGAGAGCGGGCAACCTTGATGCAGTCCCCTGCCACTTCTAAAAAAATATGTAGCCTTGCCATTTATCAATACTGAATATGTTGATGAAGTTACACATGCCATGATCCAATTGGACATCTGAAACCCGAATCCCGCCTTTATCAAGATCAGTCTTAGAAGTTGCTAGTCAATGCAGTCATATGCGTTCTTTAAATCCAGTTTTAAGACCAAAGATTTCAATTTTTTCTTTGTTATATTGTACATGCTTTCATGGGTTATGCCCCTGCGCAAGGATGCCACACGTAAATCGAGAAATGGTCCTACCCTTGATTACACAATAGCATATTACATAAATCTCTAATTAACTACCTTCCCCTACTTTTTGGGGTTGTATGCATAAAAATTATTATTATAAAAGTAATTGAAAAAAAAATAGATTTTAGGATACATTGTTATAGAATTAAAGTAAGTATCAAATCATATGTATTGAAAATTGAATTCAAACTAAGTCTCTTAATTTTGTATAAGAGTAAATTAATTTTGTAAAAATACATCAACTTTGTTGTCTTAAATTTGATAAAAATTAGGTAAAAGTTTTAGATATCAATACAGTTTTATCATGATCCAAGATTCATGTATGGTAAAGCAATATCTTTAGAAATTTTTTTCAATTAAATTGATCCATATTCTAAAAAAAAATTATCAAAATTCCAAATCATGAAAACATCAAATTTCTATATCATTAATTTTTAATAATTAAAAAAAAAAATTGTTATAAGATTAGACATCTCCATTTTTATATATCATTAAATTACATTTTAAAACATTATTAATTTATTTATTTTAATACATTGAATTGATAATCTTTGAAATTAAATAATTTGTTATTATTTAATTTATGTTAATAATTTTGCTTTCAATTGAATTAAATAAATTATCATAATAAAATTCAACTAACTATTTTTTATTAATAATTTTACTTTCAATTAATTTAAATAAATTATCATAATAAAATTCAAGTATCTAACTATAATTAGATGTTCTTGATAAAATTAATTAATAATTTTAAAAGTTAAATTAATTGTATATAGGTAATTTTTGTATTATTCTAATTTAATTTTGACTAATTCATAAAAACATATGCATATATACTATAAATCTAATTCAATATTAAAATTTATAATATACTATAAGTCTAATTCAATATTAAAATTTATAAATGTAAATATTATATATAGAGAGTATAAACTCATTTTAAAATTAAAAACTATATATGAACTTTACATTTTATTAATTCACACTGATATAATTTTCAAAATATTATATTATGACTTTTTTTTAAATCTCACAATAAGCTATAATATATATAAGTGGTGCTATTTTTATGGAATTAATTTCTTAATTGATTATGAGAAACTACTCAATCTCCACCATTAATACCAAACCCTTTTGTGTCATCTTTGTTTGGAAAATGCCTTATCATGATGTATTATTTATTTAAATTAAAAACTATATATGAACTTTACATTTTATTAATTCACACTGATATAATTTTCAAAATATTATATTATGACTTTTTTTAAATCTCACAATAAGCTATTATATATATAAGTGGTGCTATTTTTATGGAATTAATTTCTTAATTGATTATGAGAAACTACTCAATCTCCACCATTAATACCAAACCCTTTTGTGTCATCTTTGTTTGGAAAATGCCTTATCATGATGTATTATTTATTTAAATTAAAAACTATATATGAACTTTACATTTTATTAATTCACACTGATATAATTTTCAAAATATTATATTATGACTTTTTTTAAATCTCACAATAAGCTATTATATATATAAGTGGTGCTATTTTTATGGAATTAATTTCTTAATTGATTATGAGAAACTACTCAATATCCACCATTAATACCAAACCCTTTTGTGTCATCTTTGTTTGGAAAATGCCTTATCATGATGTATTATTTATTTAAATGATGTATTATTTATTTAAATGGTGATTAAATGATGTATTGTGATGATGCTACGTATCAATAGATGAAGATGTTAGTGATTACAATAAGAGAAGGGTGTAATATGTGTGGATGAGCTTGTGAAACAATTGTTAGGTGTAGGATGGTGTTATAATTTTCAAATTTGATGTTGATTAAGATTAGGTCGTAGTGTTATAATAAGTGTTAAGAGGTATAACATATTACTTTATTTTAAAAATTGTGGTTGTAATGGTGTTATAACTTTCAAATGGGATGTTGATTAAGATTAGGTTATAGTGTTAAGAGGTGTAACATATTATTCTATTTTAACAATTTTGATTGTAAATTAGAGAATTATTTCATAATCAGTTGATAAAGTTATTATTAATATTGAGAATAAATGCAACGTATAAATCTCTTTTTCATATTAAAATAGATTTGCATTACATTAAGACCATGTGTGTAATGTTTCATAAATTAATTAAAACCAAAAATTATTAGGAAAATTTTACTTGCAAATTAGTGTATAATTTTAACAACTTTGATTGTAAATCAGAGAATTATTTCATAATCAGTTCATAAAGTTATTATTAATATTGAGAATAAGTGCAATGTATAAATCTCTTTTCATATTAAAATAGATTTGCACTACATTAAGATCACATATGTGTAATGTTTCATAAATTAATTAAAACCAAAAGTTATTAGTAAAATTTTACTTACAAATTAGTGTATAATGCTTGAGAAAATGTACAAAATACAATATTGAATTTGCCTCAACTCTTGTGAGGAAAGATGGGTTAAATGGTCTCTGTGAGGAAAGATGGGTTAAATGGTCTCTTATGTCATCTTGGGAAAGAGATTCTTTGGACACTTCTATTATCCTGGGGATGGGACCTACTCGGAATACCTTGATCGAACCTTCACAGGAATCGTCCACTGCTAATCCTCCTACCTTGGAACGGGTGGGTTCATAGACTTTACACTCTCCGTAGATGTTGTCTTCCTCCCGAGACTGTAGGGCTCCCCCTTTGCCTCCATGTGGGGCCTCTATACCTTCTAGCCATTTTCCCTCTACTAGACCAGCTACCCAATGTGCAACAGGTCTACCCTCTGAAGACTCTGAGTTAATAAGGGATGATCCCACGAACTCAAGGAGCACGACTCCTGGTGCTACTACTCTTGGGAACATTCTGACTACTCAAGTTCCTACTATTAAAGAGACATTGCTACCTTTTTATCTTCCCACTTTTCAAGGAAGGTCTCCTATCATATGAGAGAACTTGGCGTCCTCCACTTCTTCTCCCTATGATAACACTGGTGTTACTTCCAGGAAATAATTATATTGGTCACGAGGATTGGGATTAGAGAGTTCACCTATTAAAACTCGCAGTGCACAGAAGAAAGTTGGCTCTTTTGTTACTCTCCCCGCTTCTTCCACTTTATACACTTATGATCTTAGGGTGCTTAGAGGCATTAAATCCCTATCCAGGTCAAGATCATGATACTCCTCTCCCTTAACATAAAAGGGGTGGGAGTCGCCCTCAAGAAGGCTTCCCTGAGTCAACTTATTGACAAAACTTTACCCGACATTATTTTCTTACAAGAAACATTGGTCGACAAGCAGCGAGCTCGAGATTTCCTCAGTAGCTTAAGACCCCAGTGATTTGTCAGTTTTGTAAGCTTCGTTGGCAAATCATGAGGGTTACTGGTAGCTTGGGATCCCATAAAATTTGACCTGGAACCTTTCTTATGTTGTGGTGGTATTTTGATGAAAGGTACCTATTGTGCAAACAAAAGACAGTTTACTCTTCTCAATGTGTATGGCCCCTGCACAGAAAAGATCACTTTCTAGGATAATGTAACACCCCAAGGACGTGCCCCAGCTATATTATGAATTGTAATCATGTTTATGAATTGTAATCATGTTTTGTAGGCTGGTGAGCCGAGTGTTGATAAGTTGGTGGGCTTATGTGTTTATTAGTCCGGAGAGCCTAAGTGTTAAAGGCCAGGAGCCTGTTTTTGTATATGTATTTATGCGAAACATTAATAAAGATTAAACATCGTTGTGTGCAGAACGACCATGAAGAAAAAGTGATAAGGGACTAAGCTTCCAAGGGGTGGGTAAGGGAAAAGGGGCTGAAAGGTTGGAAAAAGGGGCTAAGCTTAGGGGCTTCAGTCCTTGAGAATAATAATTTATGATTATTCCAAAGCTATGTGACAAACATGTTTTTATCCTAAGTCCTGGGAAAGGCATCATGTGCAAAAAGGGAACGCATGCAGCTCCAGGAAGACAAGTGTCGACCTGGACACATGTAGTTAAAAGCTGAAGCGTCAGCTGTGTTGGGTGTTCACTTACCATTTTCCATCCTCCATGAATTGGGTAGAGTCTTCGTGAGTGCCCTCTTTATACCCTCACGCATTTCTAAAAACCAGAACCATGAAGCCGACCGGTGTATTCCCGTGAATCTCGTGGCCTCTGTATTTGACCTTTGCAATATTCACGCACGCACCTGAGACCCGAAATCCATGAACCGTTCTGTGTCTTCTGAGGAACCCGACACTTGAGTAATCACCTTAGATGTGCCGTGTCTTAGTGTGGGTTGTTGTCGCCTATGGTGCCATGCCCATCTGTTGTTTCTACTGTCATCCCTGTTTGAATGAGTGTTGAGCGGTTGTTGTTGTCCTCACCTGGCTGGAGCTAAGTTGAGGAGTGTGCTAAACAAGCGGGTTGCCAGGCCTGTGGTAGAAGAGGCAGGTTGTCAAGCCTGTGAGCATCTCTCTCCAGGTGAGAGAGTCTGCTAGGAAGTGGTTTTCTCCCAAAGAGAGTTCAACACCAACTACGGAGCTCTGAGAATTCTTGATCCGGCCTGTTGCCAAGACCTAGAGAGGGACGTGAAGCAACCGATGGACTGTTCTTGTGAAGATGTATACTCTCAGGTGGAATAGGCATGTGGGGAATGAGAGTTAGTGAGTAGTGGGCAAAAGAAGGCTCCTGGAGAGAATCCTTCCAGTTGCTCTGTGCAGTTTTCCTGTAACCTCGACCTAGTCTAGGATTCCCTTGCCCTGGGTGGATCTTGGTCCCAGCTCAGGGGTGACTCACTGTTGAGCGTGATGAGCAGCGTGGTCTAAGTCTAGGATTTTTATGGAAGGCCTGCACGTAGTTGGTGGAGTTACTCCAATTCCAAAGATAAGTATCATTATGTGTTTAATTTCAATTAAAATGCATGTATGTGATGCTTGTATGTTTTCATGTATTCCATTGAATGTATGAATTACTGTTAATTCCATTAATTATGTATGTTAGCAGTAATTATGTGTTTACTCTGTATTGTTTGGTTAAATATGCATATTAAATATATATGTATGAGAATGTCTGTGTAGTAGCGTTGCACAGCAATGGGGTTGATGGCCAAGGATGTTACAATATGGTATCAGAGCATGGTTTCAATGCTGAGCCTGGATGGGTCGGATAAGTGGTCTTTGGACCCAAGGTTTCGAGTGGAAATGGTGTTCAGAGGAACCAATTTTGAACCTTAGAATGTCTCGGAGTGCCAAGGGGTTACTTGGTCATGTTAGGAAGCTCAGGAGGAGTAGCGGTAGAATAAAACTGCAGTCGGCGTGGTATTTGACCACAAGGAGAGAGAGCTCAACACTTGGGATGTTGGAGCCGTAGGATATATTCAGAAGGAGAGGAAAAACTTTTATGATCATCATATCTGGAGAAAGTGCAGAAAGGGTAACCTGGAAGAACTTCAGACTTAGCGACATCAGTGAAACTGAATGCAAAGGTAAGAGAAAGGTTGAAACCCGAAGGTCTGAAGTCCAAAGGAGATCTACACCGTAGATCGTAGGAAAAGAGCGTGACCATTAGATTCATGTCCAGGAAGGCAAAGGGAAGTCACTTCGGAGGATTTCAAGTGTTTAGTGTAACAAACTCCCAAAGTCTCGAAGGTCGAAGTAGATCGCAACCGTCTGCTGCGAAGGACATGTGTCAAGAGATCATGTACTTCGAGTGGAAGTACTTCGGGAGGAGGCAAGTGTTGTGAGTTTGAAACTCCCGAAGCCCGAAGTGCCAAAGCCACTTATAGCCATTGATCGTGAAGGAGGACACGCGTTGGTGGATTGTGAACTCCGAGAGAAAGTGCTCCAGGCAAAAAAGAGCATAGAGGATTTGAAACTCCTGAAGTCTGAAGCTCTGAAGCCCGAAGAGTGGAAGTGGTGAGTCATGATGACATCACCTGAAGGTGACGTGGACACATGGGTTGTGTGCCAAGTGTAAGTGGATTTCGAACCGTGGAAGGTTGAGATGGCATTAGGAAGATGACGAGTTTCATCCATCTGAATGGGCCATGTATCAGTCACTGGTATTCCTCCATGTGGCATCCTATATGAGCAGGGTCAGTGGGGCATGAGGTTACGTAACGTAGTTAAAGGTCAAAGGACCCACAGTGGCATTGATCATGATACATCAAGATCAATGGCCAGGAGACATTGCGGGGACCCAAGTTGCACAAAAGCTGATTCTCCAAGGCGGTCTCGCAATCCAAACCACGGTTTCACTGAGGGGTTATGTGTCAGTGTTAGAAGAATTGCGGGACGAAAGGCAGGTTGCTCCTGTTGATACTGAGAGGGGGGTGAATCAGTATCAAGTACAATATAAAAACCTTTTCAACTTATACTTAATCCTTTCAATTATATCCAATGAGCAATGAACAATAGTATAAGAGTTACACCAATACACCACAATACACCATGCACAATATATGAGAAATAATCAATAGTTATTGTTCAAAGGAAATAATGACTTCCAAAGGTAGCTACAGCTTCCAAATGTAAAGGGAGGGATAAAACTCCAAGAGGAAGATACAATCCTCCAATATCAAGATAGAGTTGACCTCTCCATCCTTGCCCCTTCCTTCCACCCAAGAATATATGAGAGATAATAAAACTTTACATTAAATCATCACCATCAACCAACCATCACATAGAGCCTGATAATGCTTCCTGAGACTTCTTCAACTTCTGTAATTCTTCAATTCTTGGAATACCTTGATCCTGTAGATAATATTACTCAATGTATTATCTGAAACTCCTTCAAGTTTCACTCCTTGAATCCTCCCCAAAAAGAAGTTATAGAAAGAATGGTAGACTTTATTCAATTTTGGTTTATTCAGGAGAGTGAACTTGTATAGAATGCCCCATGCTCAATATTTAACATCAGATTCTGAAACTCTCACAAAATAAACTATATTCCGTACTCTTTCCAATGAAATTGGTCCCACTTCATTTGGATTCTATATGAATAAGTTATGACTGTTTTACCCGGAACACATGTTTATTGACTAGCTTCAGGACTAGTCAAAAACCCTATCTTCCACAGAGTGTATCTCCATAATTATAGCGAATAAAGAGCTGAAAAATTTACCACAGGTACCTTGATATGTCTTCTCAATACCATATCAATTTATCTATCTGAATCGTTCTAGAAAAAAATCTATATCGAAAATGGTAAGATGACCTGTAAATAACATACCTTAGAACACATCACCAAAAGACTTCATCCTCCCTTGAAATCCGGCCTTCTTTTCTTCTGATTTCCTATGAAATTCGACTTGTGTATCAAATTAATGTATAATGATATTTATTTATACCATTTATGTCACTTCCTTTTAACATTAGGGCCGACCTGACACTTTCTTATTTTGTAATTCTTTTCTTTAATTATCTTCATGGCCTACATGTACTTCCTTCTTCAATTCACTTTGTCATCTTCAAAAATTTATTTCTCCTCAACCATGAGGATCCACGTGACATGCCACCTACCACCGGAAACAACATGATGTATACTATCCATCCATGGGTTTTGTTTCTGCATGTACATTGTCCTTCATGTCCAAATACCTTCATCAATCTTGCGGTCCAAAACCAATGACTATGGTTGACATCAATGACAACAACCAATCTTCCAACAATCTCCCCCTTTGTCATTGATGGCAACACTCATGCTCCCCCTATCATCATGATCCCAATTCCTCTCCCCCTTTGACATCAATTTCAAAGGGTAGGGCTTCTCCCCCTGAGTTTAATGGCAAAAGGTAACTCTCTTCTTTGGGGCTGCTCCCCCTGAACATGTGGCACTCAATAATACTTCATCCTTATTTTTGGTCTTTGGGACTTTTTATTCCTTGGAATCCTTTTGTGTGTCTTTTGTCTTCTCTCTCTTCTTCATGTCTAGGATGTATATGTTGTTCGGTCTTCTTGTTGCAGTTGCAACCAATCTTCTTGAGTTATTTTCTCTGATTTTACATTTTCGGGAGTCAAACATAAGAGTGTATCCTTGATCACACATTTTACTAACACTGAGTATATTATGCTTCAAGTCTTCAACCAATAGGACATTCTTTGCTTTTACATTTATTCTTGCAAGCTCTACTACACCTTCTCCAAGTATTTTGGTAGATGAATCATCTCCAAATGCAATGTTGCCACCCTTTCTCTTCAAGCTAATGAATTTGTCTTGATCCCCGGTCATGTGTGAAGAACATCCACTGTCTATGTACCATTCATGTTATTCTTTACATTTTTCAGTGGTCAATGTTATTCGACAATCTTCATTGTTTGGAATCTCTTTTCCTTCTCCATACTGTGGTTGGCATAGGGACATCTTCATTCATATATCTGCAATCTCGTTCTTTGTGACCAAGATAATTACATTTGTAGCATACAATATTTTTTTTCATCAATGGGGAAAATGAATTATAACTTTTTTTGACATATCCACGAATATTTCCATATATTCTATTTACATCATTCATGTTTCTTGTGTATTTGTTCCTTTCATTGATTCTGCAATTAATTGCCTTATGTCCAAAAATTTTGCAATTATAACAATGACCAAGAAAGAAATTTTGATACCTTGGAGTAAGTGACCTTCTTTGTGATGTAGTCCATCTGGGTTCATGATCTACTCTTATGTAGTTTCCTTCATACTGATTAAAGATTCTTTGATTCCTGAAGGTAGGAGGTATTCTTGGATATTCATCTCTTTTGTAATCATTCATTCTTTATGGTATCCTGGTCCACTTCTCATCAATTGTCTTTGTAGCTCTTTCTTCAACCTTCTTGTTGGTATTTGCATCTTCTTTGTATGAAGTCTCACCCATGCATCCAAGATGTGTTAAGTCTTTTGGAACTTGAGATTTTCTTAAGCTCTTCCTCAATGAGACAACTTCTTGTTCAAGTTTCTCACAATCTTCTTCTTTCTTCATCATTTGGACATTCCTTAATTCTCCTATTCTTCTTTCTTCTTCGAGTAGATTTTTCAAGGAAATGGTTTCTTCTCTTAGTTTCTCAAAGTCTTCTAATTGTTTCTTCAAGCTTACAACTGTGTTTTCACAACTACCCAATTCACTTTTTAGTTTTCTATGCATGTCTTTGAGCTTGCGATTTTCAATCTCAACATGCTTCAATTTTTTAAGATTATCGTCTTCTTGTTAAATAATTTATGCTTCATGATTTTCTTCTTCTTCATTGGACTTTTCTTCTTCAGTTTCATCTCTTTCAATCCTTGGATGAGTACATTCAAATTCAACATGTCCTACTGCTTCACAATTAAAGCAAAAGAACTGACCTCTATTTGCTTCTTTGAAATCTGATATATTGTAATTTGCTTCAACTTCTTCTTCTTTTGTTGCTTCTTCCCTTGCATAAAGGTCTTGTATCTTGTCCCAAATATATTTTGATGATGCACATGATCCCACCTTGGATTTCACTGAATCTATCAATCCATTCAGGATGGTATCTATTGCCAATTTGTTGTTCATTTTTGCTTCCTTCTGAGCTGCAGTCTTTGGTTTCTTCAAAGCATTGTATCCTGAAGAAACTGAGAACCAAACATATGCCCCAAGAGATTTCAAGTAAGTTTCCATTCTATTACTCCAATATTCAAAATTGCTTCCATCAAATGGTGGAATCCCATTTGGAATTGTGTCTTCCATTTCTACTTAGGATCTTCCTTCAATTGGTTAAATTGTACTGAAGGTAACCCGTTCTAATACCAAGTGTTGATACTGAGAGGGGGGTGAATCGGTATCAAGTACAATTTAAAAACCTTTTCAAATTATACTTAAACCATTCAATTATATCCAATGAGCAATGAACAATAGTATAAGAGTTACACCATAATACACCATGCACAATATATGAGAAATAATCAATAGTTATTGTTCAAAGGAAGTAATGAATTCCAAAGGTAGCTATACCTTCCAAATGTAAAGGGAGGGATAAACCTCCAGGAGGAAGATACAATCCTCCAATATCAAGAGAGGGTTGACCTCTCCATCCGTGTCCCTTCTTTCCACCCAAGAATATATGAGAGATAATAAAACTTTACATTAAATCATCACCATCAACCAACCATCA
Source organism: Picea mariana (assembly GCA_032191745.1). Classification (NCBI taxonomy): domain Eukaryota; kingdom Viridiplantae; phylum Streptophyta; class Pinopsida; order Pinales; family Pinaceae; genus Picea; species Picea mariana. The sequence goes on along the minus strand of JASDQU010586275.1, from coordinate 20,424 downwards.
CATAAAGCCTGATAATGCTTCCTGAGACTTCTTCAATTCTTGGAATACTCTGATCCTATAGATAATATTACTCAATGTATTCTCCGAAACTCCTCCAAGTTTCACTCTTTAAATCCTCCCCAAAAAGAAGTTATAGAAATAATGGTAGACTTTATCCAATTCTGGTTTATTCAGGAGAGTGAACTTGTACAGAATGTCCCGCGCACAATATTTAACATCAAATTCTGAACCTCTCACAAAAGAAAATACAGTCCGTACTATTTCCAATGAAATTGGCCCCACTTCATTTGGATTCTATATGAATAAGTTATGACTTTTTTACCCGAAACACATGTTTATTGACTAGCTTCGGGACTAGTCAAAAACCCTATCTTCCACAGAGTGTATCTTCATAATTATAGAGAATCAAGAGCTAAAACTTTTACCACATGTACCTTGATATGTCTTCTCAATACCATAGCAATTTCACCATCTGAATTGTTCTAGAAAAAAAAATTATAGCGAAAATGGTAAGATGACCTGTAAATAACATACCTTAGAACACATCACCAAAAGACTTCATCCTCCCTTGAAATCCGGCCTTCTTTTCTTCTGATTTCTTCTGAAATTCGACTTGTATTTAAAATGAATGTATAATGATATTTATTTATACCATTTATGTCACTTCCTTTTAACATTAGGGTCGACCTGACACTTTATTATTTTGTAATTCTTTTCTTTAATTATCTTCAGGGCCTACATGTACTTCCTTCTTCAATTCACTTTGTCATCTTCAAAAATTCATTTCTCCTCAACCATGAGGATCCACGTGAAGTGTCACCTACCACCAGAAACAACATGATGTATACTATCCATCCATGGGTTTTGTTTCTACATGTACATTGTCCTTCATGTCCAAATACCTTCATCAATCTTGCGGTCCAAACCCAATGACTGGGGTTGACATCAATGACAACAACCAATCTTCCAACAGATCCAAACCACCGTTGCATGCCCCTGCAATTGGAAAACATTAAGTGATGTGACATAATGACATCACCAAAGGTGATTGGGAATGTTCGGAGATTAACAATTCAGATGTGCGGATGAGAAATCCTCCGAAGCTCCGAAGTCCCAAAGACCCGGAGACCTGGAACTCAAACACCTGAGGTTCCATAGTAAGTGTCAATCATTAGATGTTGGGTAGACATGGACTGTTGATTCACTCTACTTCACGAGTTCAGTAACTCTGAACTCAGAGAGATTGTTGTTTTGTGCTTTGAAAATATTCTGAAGTTGAAGGCCAAAGGCCCGAGTAAGCGCTTATTGATCTAGCGCTTGGTCATGACCCATGGTCGCGTGGGTTGCGGGACTGGGATAAAGGGGCTAGTGCCCGAAAACTTCGCAGAGCAGAGCCCTGAAAGAAAATGGAGTTTGAAAGTTTTATTGAATCATATTTGTTTATGAATGTTGTGGGATTTGTTAAGGAATGATGACCTGACAAATTCTGGTTGTCTGCACGTTGTGTTTGCAGAAGTTTAACGAGTGCCAAAACCGAATAGAGTTGCCACTGAGTGCAAAGAAATGGAGGAGGTGCACAATGCTTCCATTTCAGAGAATGAAGCTAAAGGAATGGATTTTCATTTGGGAGTTGAAGGGTTGAACTCCAATGGGCATGGAGAAGAGATAGATAAGGAACGACATATGATAAAAATCATTGAAAGATTGCAGAAAGATGCCCAAACTCACCAAGCAGATAGTAGAAATCTCATGAAAGCTAAGGAACAACAGGGAGAATTCAACTTAAAGTTGATGAAGAGTCTGGAGAGAATAGAAAAGAAGTTGGACAAGGAGAGAGAATCGAGCAAAACAGGGAGTCACTAGAATTCTGAGGGAAGAATATCAAGGAGTGTTGGTTGACACCATCATCACTCCCAAGGTCGCTCCAAGAGGAGGGCACACAATAGTTCAAGCCCATCTCCTACCAGAAAGCATGGGAGATCTGAAGTGGATGAACTAAAGGATGAGATGAACAAGATTAAGCCTCCTATGTTTGATGGAGAACATAAGAAGGAGGAAGATGTCGAAACATGGTTGCTTGGCAGGAGGAAATATTTCCAACTACAAAATTATTCCTCTCATGCATAAGGAAGAATTGTGATGTATCAATAGAAAGGAAAAGCATCCATGTGGTGGGATCATCTTGTGCAGTTGCAGCACATTAGAGAGAAAGATGTCACTTGGAAAGAATTCAAGAGGTATTTTGAGAAGAAATACTTGACTAAAAGATATTATGACAGAAAGATGAAAGAGTTCTTTGAACTCAAACTAAGCAGCATGACCATTGATGAATAGGAACGAAGATTTTTGGAATTGCTAAAGTATGTTTCATTCATTAAAGATGAGACTGTCAAGATTCAAAGGTATCTAAGTGGACTGCCACCTTCCATCAGTGACAAGATCTAGTATGATGACCCTAAGACTATGGAAGAAACTATAATAAGAGTGAAATGCTTGTATGAGTATCAAAGAGAAAAGACTACTTTTCGAAAGGTTGGGATGACCAAAAGAAGTTTAAGAAAGAGCAGAGGTAGAAGGGAAACAAACCTCCCTTTTTCAGAAACAATCCTCAAGGACAGCCATCGTTTAGAGAGATGAGAATGGCTAACGTAGGGGAACAAAGGCCAAGGCAGATGCCCATTCAATGTTGGGACTGTCAAGGGAACCACAAGTATAGAGATTGTCCCCACAAAAATGGCAAAGTGAGAGCTGTCCATAATGTTCAACAAGTTGAAACAATGGAAGACATGGGCAGTAGAATACCAAGAATCTATGCAGCCATGGACAACAAGCAAGCAGAATATCAGTCTCACACGATTGAAGTGGAAGGTATGATCAACAACCATGCCTTTACTATTTTAATTGATTCAGGGGCTAGCCATAGTTATATAGATCCTAGAGTGGTGGAAAGTTTGCAATTGTCGAGAAGAAAACATGAAAATTCTTGGTTAGTGTAGCTGGCTACAGGAACCAAGAGGAAAGTCACTGAGTTAGTTAAGTCATGTCCAGTGGACATGAATGGACTAAGCACAAAGGCTAAATTGAACCTTATGCCTTTAGGTTCTTATGACTGTCTAGTTGGGATGGACTGGTTGGACCATCACCATACCATCCTGGACTGTCGTAACAAGGCATTCACTTGCCTGGATGAGGAAGGAAATTGGAAAACAGTCCAAGGAATTCCCAGAGCTGTTGCTATTAGATAAATCTCAACAATGTAGTTGAAGAAGTGCTATAGGAAAGGTTGTCAATTATTTGCAACCCATTTGGAGGAAGCATCTAAGGATGAAGTCTCAAATATTGGAGATCATGTAGTACTAAAGGATTTTGAAGATGTATTTCAGGAGGTACCCGGACTACCCGTGAAGAGAGATATTGACTTCTCTGTAAACTTGATGCCTGGAGCAGCTCCAGTGTCGAAAGCTCCTTACATAATGAGTACACTAGAGTTGAAAGAACTGCAATTGCAACTTGAAGAGATTTTGAAGAAGGGGTATATATGCCCAAGTGTGTCACCTTGGGGAGACCTGGTCTTGTTCGTGAAGAAGAAGGATGGGACGTTGAGATTGTGCATCGATTTTAGACAGTTAAACAAAGTGACTATTAAGAACAAGTATCCTTTGTCGCGGATCAATGATCTCTTTGACCAGTTGAAGGATGCTAAGATATTTTCGAAAATAGATCTTAGATCAGGATATCACCAAGTAATAATTAAGGATGAAGACATCACAAGACCGCCTCCAAAACAAGATATGGTCATTATGAATTCACAGTGGTGCCATTTGGGTTGTCAAATGCACCCGTTATTTTTATGTGCCTGATGAATGGTGTATTCAGAGACTATCTAGACAAGTTTTTCATAGTCTTTTTGGATGACATCCTGGTGTATTCCAAGTCGAAGGAAGAGCATGAACAACATCTGATGATGTTTCTGCAGGTGATAAAAGAGAACCAGTTGTATGCCAAGTTGAGAAAATGCTCGTTTTATCAAAAACTGATCCATTACTTGGGGCATATCATTTCAAAGGACGGGATAGTTGTAGATCTTGATAAGATAGAAGCCATCATAGAATGGCCAGTGCCTAAAAATGTGACAGAAGTCAAATCCTTTATGGGTCTAGTTGGCTATTACAGAAGGTTCATTGCAGGGTTCTCGAGGATAGCTCACCCTATCACTTCCTTGCAAAGGAAGGAGAAGAAGTTTTAGTGGACATAAGAATGTAAGAAAAGCTTTCAGAGATTGAAACAGTTGTTAACCACTGCTCCAATCCTGAGGATTGCATATCCGAATGAAGACTTTGTAGTGTGTATAGATGCATGCAAAGAAGGACTGGGAGGAGTCCTCAGTCAGAATGGGTTCATAATTTTTTATGAATCCAAAAAGTTGAAAGAGCACAAAAGGAACTATGCAACTCATGATTTGGAGTTGGCGGCCATTGTTCACTCTCTAAAGAAATGGAGACATTACCTCATGGGAAGGAAGTTTGAACTGAGAACAGACCATAATGGTCTGAAGTATTTGTTTGATCAGCCAACCTTAAATGATAGGCAGAGTAGATGGTTGGAATTCCTTTGTGAGTACGACTTTGATATCAAGAATATCAAAGGAAAAGAGAACAAAGTGGTTAATGAACTCAGTAGGAGAGTGCATGAATTACATGCTACAACCATTAGCATGTACCGAACTGATACTAAAGGCAAAATTTCAGAGGCTACAAATACAGATTTGTAGTATCGAGATTTGGTAGAAAAGATACAGCAAGGTAAGATTCCACAGAAAGTGGAGAATTATAAATTGGAAACTGATGGAACACTTCTATACAAGAACAAAATTTATGTACCTAGTGTCCAGGAATAACTTATGATTTTGAAAGAAATGCATAATGTTCCTTATGCTGGGAACCCTGGATATTAGAAAACAATGGCAGTAGTCAAAGGCCATTACTTTTGGCCAAATATGAAGAAAGAGATTACAAAATACATCGCCAAACGTATGGAGTGTCAGAAGGTTAAAGTTGAGCACATACACCCAGCAAGGTTGCTACAACCTTTACCCATTCCTGAGTGGAAGTGGGAAGTGGTGACAATGGATTTCATCACGGGATTGCCCAAAACCAGCAAGCAACATGATTCAATCATGGTGGTGGTGGACAACATTATGAAAGATGCCCATTTTATTCCACTAAAGACTACTCACCAGGAAGCTAACGTTGTTGATATTTTTATGAGGGAAATAGCACGATTGCACGGTATTCGCAAGACAATTGTGTCTGACAGGGACCTGAAATTTACCTCAAAATTATGGGAAGGGTTATTCAAGGGGTTCAGAACAAATCTGAACTTCAGCACTACTTATCATCCTGAGTTTGATGGAAAGACAGAGAGGGTGAACAGAGTAATAGAAGATATGCTAAGGATGCATGTGATGGATAAACCATCTAAATGGGAAGACTACCTACACTTGGTAGAATTCGCCTACAACAATGGGTATCAAGCATCGTTGAAGATGAGCCCATTTGAAGCACTTTATGGAAGAAAGTGCAATACTCCAGTAAGCTAGGATAATCCAGCTGATAGAGCAATAGTTGGGCCAGAGTTGCTCAAGGAAATGGAAGAGAAAATGATAAAAATTAAGCAGAATTTAAAGGTTGCCCAAGACAGGCAGAAACGTTATGTTGATAAAAACATAACCCACAAAGAGTTTAAAGTGGGCAATCTTGTTTTCCTGAAAGTGAAAGCCAATAGAAGTTCTCTGAGGCTGGGAAACTGTTTGAAGTTGGTAGCCAGATTTTGTGGGCCAGTTTCATATATGATTCTGTTACCTGCATCCATGACTATACATAATGTGTTTCATATTTCATTGCTTAAGAAATATATACCTGATGCTAATCATGTAATCGATTGGAATGTGATTCAGGTGGAGCAAGAAGGTGTCCTGCAAGTGCATCCTATGTGCATATTGGACTGGAAAAGAAAACAGTTATGGAATCGATCCATAGGGCTTGTAAAGGTCTAGTGCACCTGGTACGGTCCTGAGGACGCGACATGGGAGCATGAAGATGCTATGCGGGCAGAATACCTGCATATTTTTTAAGATTTTTAAAATCTTGTTGATGTTGTGTAAAGAGTTGCACTGAGGACAGTGCAAAAATAAGGGGAGGGGATTGTAACACCCCAAGGACGTGCACCAGTTATATTATGAATTGTAATCATGTTTTGTAGGCTAGTGAGCCGAGTGTTGATAAGATGGTGGGCTTATGTGTTTATTAGGCCGGAGAGCCTAAGTGTTAAAATCCAGGAGCTTGTTTTTGTATACGTAATTATGCAGAACATTAATAAATATTAAACATCACTGCGTGCAGACCGACCAGGAAGAAAGAGTGTTGGGGGACTAAGCTTCCATGGGGTGGGTAAGGGAAAAGGGGATGAAAGGTTGGAAAAAGGGGCTAAGCTTAAGGGCTTAGTCCTTGAGAATAATAATTTATTATTATTCCAAAACTGTGTGACAAACATGTTTTTATCCTAAGTCCCGAGAAAGGCATCGTGTGCAAAAAGCGAACTCATGCAGCTCTAGGAAAACAAGTGTCGACCTGGGCACATGCAATTAAAAGCCTAAGCGTCAGCTGTGTTGGGGATTCACTTACCATTTTTCATCCTCCAGGAATTGGGTAGAGTCTTCACGAGTTCCCTCTGTATACCCTCATGCATTTCTAAAAACCAGAACCGTTAAGCTGACTGATATATTCCCGTAAATCCCGTGGCCTCTGTATTCAACCTTTGCAATATTCATGCACGCACCTAAGACCCGAAATCCATGAACCATTATGTGTCTTATGAGGAACCCGACACCTGAGTAATCACCTTATTTGTGTCGTGTCTTAGCATGGGTTGTTGCCACCTACGGTGCCATGCCCATATGTTGTTGCTACTGTCATCCCTATGTGAATGAGTGTTGAACCGTTGTTGTTGTCCTCACCTGGATGGAGCTGAGTCGAGGAGTATGCTGAAGAAGTGGGTTGTCAAGCCCATGGTAGAAGAGGCAGGTTGTCAGGCCTGTGAGCAGCTCTCTCCATGTGAGAGAGTCTGCTGGGAAGTGGTTTTTTCGCAGAGAGAGTCCAGCACCAGCTACGGAGCTCTGAGAATTCATGATCTGTCATGTTGCAGAGACCCAGAAAGGGACGTGAATCAACCAATGGACTGTGCTTGTGAAGGTGTATACTCCTAGGTGGAACAGGAATGTGGGGAATGAGAGTCTGTGAGTAGTGGGCATAAGAAGGCTCCTGGAGAGAATCCTTTTGGTTGCTCTGTGTAGTTTTCCTGTAACCTCAGCCTAGTCTAGGATTCCCTTGCCCTGGGTGGAGTTTGGTCCCAGCTCGAGGGTGACCCACTGTTGAGCGTGATGAGAAGCGTGGTCTAAGGCTGGGAGGTTCGTGAAAGTTCTGCACGTAGTTGGTAGAGTTACTCCAGTTCCAAAGATAAGTATCATTATGTGTTTAATTTCAATTAAAATGCATGTCTGTGATGTTTGTATGTTTTCATGTATTCTGTTGAATGTGTGAATTACTGTTAATTCCATTAATTTTGTATGTTAGCAATAATTATGTGTTTACTCTGTATTGTTTGGTTAAATATGCATATTAAATATACATGTATGAGAATGTTCCGCGTTGTAGCGTTGCCTAGCAATGGGGTTGATGGTCGGGGACGTTACAGATAAAGTCTCTGCACTTGGCCTTCTAGCTAAAACAAATCTTATAGTTGTAGGTGACTTTAACTTCACACTATCTGCAGATGAGGTGTGGGGGGATAAAACATTACAAGACCAGGCGGTCGCTCTGTTAAGAGCGATCTTACTCCGTAATAAACTAATGGATATTCTCCCTGTTGATGTAGTACCTACCTAGAGGAATGGTAGAGTGGGTTTGGAGAGTATCGCCAAGAGATTAGACCGTGTTTTCATTTATGAAAATATCTTACAACATTTGGGAAGGTACCGATCCTGGGTAGAATACCCTTTCCTCTCGCACCATGCCCCTTTCTTCCTGCACCTTGACTCCTCCTATCATTGGTCATCTTACCCTTTCAAATTCAATTCGGTGTGGCTACAGGATCCAAACTTTTCACAGTTAGTCACTGAGGTTTGGACCGACCAGAACTTCCTCCAAGAATTAGACTTACAGAGACGGCTAGTGTGGAAATTGAAACACTTGAAAAAAAAATTAAAAGCTGGGCTATTCTACAGAAAATTAAAAACTCATATAGAATTAGATAGCTGGAAGAAAGTACACGGACTTTGATCCTGGATCATACATCGGGGACTAGGTCACCTAAACAGGAACTTAACTTAAATACTTTAGAGGAGGAGAGGAACAATCTCCTACTGGCCGAAGAAGAACATTGGCGTCAGAAGAGCAGAGCAATCTGGATTAAGTGTGGGGATCAATATACAAAATTCTTTTACCACTTTGCAAGCTACAAAAGAAACCGCAAGCATATTTGGGAATTAAATACAAACAAAGATGTTATTATCTCAGGACAAGACAACCTTATTTCAGAGGCCCATCGTTACTTCAAAAACTCTTACAGTGATATGGGACTGGAAAATTCGATTGGACAAGCGGCCATCATTGGACATTTTCCTAGACTTGTCATTGATGTGGAAGTTGAGAAACTTTCTAGAGATTGCACTAAAGAGGAGATCTGAAATGTTCTTAATTCTTTTAAAAGGGACAAAAGCCCAGACCTGACGGATGGATTGTCGAGTTCTATTTACACTTCTTCGAGCTTGTTCACGATTACCTGCGGGATTTGGTTGAAGATTCCAGGATCGGAGGCAGGGTTAACCGTTCTTTAAACTCAAATTTATTGGCACTTATTCCAAAATCCAACCATCTGACTTCCTTAGTAGACTACAAGCCTATAGCATTGTGCAACCTTTGCTATAAAATTATTACAAAAATTCTAGCTAATAGGATCAAACTTTTCTATCTAGAATTTTATCGGGAGAACAGTTGGGTTTCCTTCAAGGGCGACAGATCCTCGAAGCCATTGGTACTGCACAAGAAGTTCTACATAGAATTAAACTGAAAAAGGTACATGCTCTTATATTAAATTTGGATCTCAAAAAATCCTTCGATTGTATTAACTGGGACTATCTGAGATTAATTATCCTACAAGCTGGTTTTAGTGTCCATTTCACAAAGTGGATTATGGGTTGTGTCACCAGTGATTCTATAGTGGTCTTGGTTAATGGGGAGGAAACCCCTTTCTTCCAAAATGAAAGAGGTCTGAGGCAGGGTTTCCCACTCTCCCCCTTATTGCTCATTCTGGAAATGGAAGGTCTAAGCATTCTACTCAAAAACAGTCAGCACGAAGGGAGACTTACCAGTATCAAAGTTTCAAGGCTAGTTAAGATCCTTCACATTTTTTTCATGGATGATATTCTTATAATGACTAGAGATAACTTACAAGAATGGAAGGAGATAGACTCCATTCTCAAAACCTTTTGTCTAGCATCGGGGCTCCAAATCAATGTGACAAAATCTACCTTTCACTATCCTAGTCTTTCAGAGGTGGACTTGGAATCCTTCAAGGAAATCTTCTCACACAACTTCATTGAGACCTCTGTTGGCCTGAGATATCTCAGTTTTATCCTCAAACCAGACAGTTATAAAGTGGCGGATTGGAGGTGGTTACTCATTAAATTTGAAAAAAAAATTGGGCACTGGTGCAACAGGTGGCTTTCGCTCGGAGGGAGATTTGTTCTGATTAAATCCATCTTGGAAAGCCAGGAAGTTTACTGGATGGCGCTAGTTGTTATTCCAGTAACTATACTAAACAGGATTCGTCAGTTGATCTTCATGTTTCTCTGGTTGGGAGGCACTGACAAAAAGCACCTACATCTCTGTAGTTGGGATTCTATTGCTAAACCAAAACTGGTAGGTGGTTGGGGGTTGAGAAACATCTTCCTCTTTAATAAATCTCTGGAGACTAACACACTCTGGCATGTGTTGATGAAAGAAGAGATCTGGAACTGGGTAATTATTAGCAAATATCTACCACATAATTATGTCTCGAACTAGCTCAGAAAAACTTGTACCAGCTCACCAAATGCTTCCCTGATTTGGAAATCGCTTCTGAAATTCTTGCATATTATCCAGCATTGGCTTTGTTGGAAACCTGGGTCGGGCCACTCTATCCACGTGGCTCGGGATGCCATTTTGGATTGGGGTCTACAACTTACCTGTCTCGGGAGCTTCTGATTGTATTACACCATCAACACATCTTATATCTCTTACGGGCCAAGGGATCTACAATCCAGGGGTCTCTATTTACATAGTGGAAGGGGTGCTCAGACCTTGGCCGTTCGAGGAATCTGGCAATGAAATGGAAATGATTCAGTAGGGCGCTACATGGAGCAGGGATACAACTTCTAGACCAGGATGACGAGCTACTTTGGAATGGGGGAGATAGACTCAGAAACATTACTGTAAAAAATTTATATGAGGTTATAGCCTCAACCATATGGAACTAGAAGTGTACTGGTTGGAGGAAGAACCTTTGGCACTGGAAAATCCCTTTAAAAATAAAAAATTTCACCTGGTTAGCAACAACAAACAAAATTTTGACTTGGAACAACTTGCAACATTGTGGTTGAGAAGGACCAAACATTTTTCATCTGTGTCGTTTGGACTCTAAATTTGTAACACATCTTTTTATTAACTGTACCTTTACACAGCAAGTTTGGAGTGGATTCTTAAATGCACTGAAGCTCAGGACTACTTGGACAGGTTCCTCCCTGAGTATTTGCTTGGAGGATTGGGCAAAGGAGGTACCATTGTATCTGCATCTTCCCTCATTGGTCAGTTGGCACATCTGGTTGGAGCGCAACAAGGTTATCTTCGAACAACTTCCTCCTTCTACCCATGTTATTTATTACAAGACTCTGGGTGGACTGGAGGGTAATAAGACAATAAAAGAACCTACTCTGAGATTTTTACAACCTACCATACTTCAGGGTAGGATTACTGCCTGGTTTGATGGTGCCTAACAAAAATTTGGTCAACCGTGTGGAGCTAGAGGTCTGATCAAGTTTATTGATCACTCCTTAATTAAATGGACCTACAACTATGGAGCTGGCACAAATTCCAAAGATAAACTTCTTGGAGCTCGGGCAACACTCACCTTGGCTACCAGACTTCACATTCTGGATTTACAAGTTTTGGGCGACTCTAGAATTATTATAGATTGGATAAACAACAAAGGAAAATTACAAGTCATCGCCCTGGAATGCTGGAAAGACAGAATCTTCGAGCTCATCAAAGGTTTTAATCAGATCAACTTCACTCACATCTACAGGGATATAAATCTGGAGGTTGACCTTCTCTCCAAAAGTACTCTTCAAGAGCAGGAGGGGAAACTGACATTCTACCAGTGGAAAGATGGCCAAGTGGGCCCGACTCTGTATCTACACCTTTTTTAGAGGCTATCAGAGATACAGTATCTAGTTTTGGTAAATTATGATCAGAATACATCCTCTATTTACTTGCCTATCTATTTTGTAAAAGCTCTTAGAGTCGGATAGCAGAGATATTGAAGTCTCAACTCTGAGATGCATGTGTTCACAACTAGACAAATTATCTTGAAATTATGGATAGACTATCTTGTAATTTTGGATTGGTGATATAGTTTCCATCTGGGAAGCAGTCATTGTAATTTTGGTAATACCATACATTATAAATATAATGAGAATTTTTTCTTGTGAAAAAAAATAAATAAAAAGTGAGTAATATGCTACAGTGTCCCTATACTATGAGTGGAACTTGAGCTCGATAACGTAAAATTTTGATTATAAGTGTTTTTTAAAGTTAATAATCCATATGTTTCATTCTTATCTACATTAATAAGAAGGTAATAAGACAAAAATTCATGAATAAAGTTGGAATTGGGAGTATACAATGACTTTCTATAAAATTCAATAAATTTTTTGATGAAAAAGCCAGCAATAAAAATTTTAATGAAAAAGCCAACACACTTTTTTGAGCTTTATAATTTAATACTTATTACAATTCTCATAAATATAAATATGTTGAACAAAATAAAATGAAATATTCTTTGGATTTAATTAACATGTGTGTATATGTATGTGTGTGCTAATAAATAGTGAGAACAAACTCCACATTATCCTAAAGAAAAGCAAAGATTGTAAAAAAGTCAATCCTTAAAATAATTCAAAGTGATAATAAAATCATTCTTAAGCTAATTACAATTATAATAATAATAAAATTTTAAAAATTATGATTTTTAATCAAACTTAATTTTTTATTATATATATTTTATTAATCTTTTTAATATTTATACATATTTTTTAAATTATAATTTAAAAATAAAAATAAGAAATAATGACTTCTAAATTAAATCCAAGTGATTTCATATATATTTTTTATTATATATTTTTTTAAAGTCACATTCTTGAAAAAATATCACTTAACAATCAAATATATCCCAAGTATATAAACACACACATTCAACTTTGACATTATAAAAGGAAAAATACAAACTTTTACTCCCACTTCCCACCCTCTCAAGAGGACAAATGCATGTATTTATCCCCATCACACGCTTTCTTAGGCGGGTGAAAGTGCACATTTGTATGCATTGGTGCACACAAATGTACACCTTCACTCCCTTGGGAGGGAGGGCGGTTGCACACTTTCACCCACAAAGGGTGTTGGTTGTATCAATGCACTCAAATTCACACTTTCACTCCCCTGGGAAGGTGGGCATTGCAGAAAAATACACACCTTCACTCCCCTAGGAGGGTGGGGATTGCACACAACTCAACCCTCAGAAAGGTGGGGGGTGCACACTTTCACCCATTAGGGAGTGAGTGGTGGGGAAAGTATACAAATGCACACCTTCACCAATACTCATCTTCATCCAATGCACACAAGTACACACTTTCACCCATCCTTCCTTCACTAGATGCACAAAATTGTACACCTTCACCCTTAAAGTGAGGGGATGTACATACATGCATAAGAGGATGAAGGGAAGGGTGTGTGAAGGTGTCCATTTGTGCACCCCCACTTCATCCTGTGTCCCCTTAACCCCCCAATGGATAAAGGGGAATGTAGGTGAAAGTGTGTCTCGGAGATAAAAGGGAGAGTGAGTGAAGGTGTGTCGAGGGATGAAAAGAAAGGTGGTTGACAATGTTCATTTATATACACCCCATTTATGCTTCCAATTGGTGCAAGCGACTGTTCCATTAGCTTGAATTCATGGCCACCATTGCCAACTTCCCAAAGTTTCCCAAGGAGAGAACACACAGAGCAGAGGGACTGAAATAAGATTTGAAACCCCATACGAGATGTTCGAGGGGGGAATGAATCATCTCGGAAAATAAAGGAATTCCACACGCAAGTAAGGTCACCTTAAAATTCTCTCCACCTCCAGTAATTAAACCTTTACATGCAGTCGAGGGGATTGACATCCCCTCCCACCATTGAAAATCATTGCAGATCCCTTCGACCAGACACTGGACTTACTGATGCTTCTTGAGTTGTAAGGAGAGAAAAAAATGAGTTTTAATGCTCCACACGCAGCCTGAGGAATTGACATGCCATTCCCACCTTCAAAAATTATTGTTGGAGCCTTCAACGTAACACATGACATATTGGAGCGTTCCCAATTCGCAGGGAGTAGAGTGACTGAGACCAAATCAGGGATAAGACATATCCCATTCAAAGAGTTTAAATTCCCATTGTGGATTTGCATGGTGTACACGCGCCCAATGAAAGACAGCATGACGTCCCTTGACATGAGATAGGTATGGGACATGGAGGAACGAGGGAGGGGGGGAGATCCCCACGAAAACAAACTTTTCTTCCAACAAAATGTGATTCTTAGAGCACTTGAGTGGGTCTAATGGTTAAGAGCATGTGTTATCTCCGGGGAGGTCACAAGTTCAAAACCTGCGGGGGGTAGGGCTGTTCATATTGGCCCGTTGTGACAAAGATGGAAGGGTAGACGACCCCTAGGATAGAGGTTCACCCGGTGTGGGCCTCGAGACGTCTCGACCCCTGCTGAGTCACAAGTTATTGGTATATCTGGCTTGCGGGCCGTTGGATATACTCTTGGGAGGTTGTTGTTCCCATGGTTAAAAAAAAAAAATGTGATTCTTAATTTATTGGCTAAGTGTGTGGGGGGGGGGAACCTGGATCCACCCTATTCTAATTCATTAGAGTTATGAGTGTAATTCATGGAATTATTGTTGAGGTTGTTGATCCATAGAATGAGTGAACTCCCTCTTGGAATATAGTCTAGTTGGCCTGACTATCATCTTATTTATTATTGGATCTCAAAACATGAAAGAATTATATTTCCTGTAAGGAATACATTCCTTGTTGAATTCGGTGCAGAATGGTATGTAAATGTATGTTCATCGGCAACAAATTTTTCCTGACATGCTTAATAATCAACATAGAGTCTCCTAGAAATTTGAGGACAAAAATACCACGGTCCCTAGCCAAGAGCAGTCCTTGGAAAAGAGCGTAGGCTTATGCTTGATTATTTATAGAGAGTACCAATTGACCTTCTGGGATATGCAACACCCCTCCCACACCTACTTTCCCGCTCAAAATTCACAACTTTAATCCAAATTTATATTTTATTATCTTTGGCACTCCCTAAGTTTGATTGTAATATTCTGGAAAAAAAATTCAAGGTTATGAGTAATATTTAAAGTAGGTCGATGTATACTTTATACTTCCCTTTTGTGCCAAGGAATCCACATGCCCCCCTGATGTGCCATGTTTAAGGCTGATCTTTATGCCTCTCCAAGGGCCACATGGTTCCACATTGTTTCCATGCAAACTTGTTGTTGACATGCCATGTGTTAGGGTTTTCTTATGCCTTGCAAGGCCACATGGTCTTGCACATGGTCTCATGCGCCAATTTGGTGTCTATCTTGGCAGTGACCTTAAAATTAGATTATTATTATTATTAACATCCACCGAGATTGAAGTGGTCTATTGAACCTTAAGAAGGTAGGGGATTACTTGCAATTCTTTAGAATTTTTTTTATGTGCTTGAAAATCATTAAGAGAATCTTTCCAAGATCACCATAGTTTTGTTGAGTTAAAAGTTGAGGAAGGTTGGTAGTGTGACAAATATTTTGAAATTGAGATCTAATTTGGGTATAGGCTGGACAATATAAGAGAAAGTGCTTTTCGTCTTCAACCCTCTTAGTGTCACAAAGGTGAGAGACTCTTTCGTCCCATAGCGTTTTAGGAATTGACCAATGCCCAATTTCATTTGGAGCTCATGAGAATTTCTTCTTATTTTAGCAATGCTTATTTTTTTCTTTACACTTGTCAAAACAGAGAGATAATTTTGATCTTCTAGATTAGGGTTGATTACCTCCTTATAATACCTTAATTTTCTTGTTTCCTCTAACTCTTTATCACACCACATTTTCTTCTTAAATTATGATTTAATAATATTTTTAATAGTATCCTTATTCTGCAAAATGGTCTCTTCCATGATTCCCAATGGCTTAGCCAAGACTGAGTATCTTTATTCCATCCCCACTTAAGTCAAAGGTGGTTATGACTGGAGTTTGAAGCCATTTTAGGAAGCCTCTTGTCTTCCATGTTGTTTAACTTGTTCTTATACCATTAGGTATCTAGTCATAGTCGTCCTCTCAATGGGGGAAAGGCTCGCCTCTAAGAGGAGGATAAGATAGGGCATATTTCCTTTAATTTTGATATTATAGGTTATAAAATTCTTTTGGATTTTCTCTATATTTATCCATGATTCTCGAGAGATATCGCATGCCCAAAATTCACATCCATGTGGAATAACATGAGTAACAAGAGTCTCAAAGAGGATTTTTTTCTTATCTCGTGTCCAAATATTTGTTGATTTACAATTGTTTTCAAGTCCACGATAAGCTTTCCATCCTCCTTTTATCCTTTTCTCAATGCTATAATTCTAGTTGAGATTGTGGTGAATATCGTTTCCAAGATATTTGTATGAATTCACTTCCTCCAAGTTGTTGTTGTCATATACGAAACTATCATATGTGATCTTATTGGATTTAATGATCATGACTTTTCTTTTGTCAGTATTAACAGTTATACCCATATTGGAGAAAAAAATCCCTAAGGATTCTTAGTTTCTCTCCAAGATCATGGGGACTCCTCGCCATAAGAACAATATCATCGGCATAAAGAAGAATATTGATGACTATACCAGTGAGAGTTAGGTCGGCACAACCTGCTTCTTCCAAACACTCTTCTAACTTGTCAAGGTATATGCCAAAAAGGGTAGGGGGCAAGGGACAACCTTTCTTGACTCCAATATTGCAGTTAATTTCTTTCGACCAACCCTCAGTGTTCTTAAACTTGGCAATAATGTTCTCATACAACCTTATAGCAACATCCTTCAACTCAAAAGGCACTTTTATCTCTTCCAACCTATCCCAAAGGTTTTTCTTGGGAACTATGTCAATTTTTTCTAAAGTCAACAAAACAACACAGAAGATTTAGAATTGCAGAACTCCTCTGCAATGATCCTAAGGGTAACAAGATGGTTCACAGTTGAATGATATCTTCTAAATCTAGCCTGGCCTTTAGCTCTTTTACCATGAATTTCTAGCCAAATGTTAATCTTTTTTTCCAAAATAATTCTGTATAGTTTGGCTAAAATCGAACTAATGATAATGGTCCTATAATTAGAGGGAATGTTTCTATTCCCATTTTTAAAATAGGTACAATGAGGCTTTGTGTCAAGGGTTTGGGGAAGCCCCGCTTGACTGCTAAATTGAAGAGCTTGGGTATGTGAGGGATGAGAATAAACCCTCCAATTTTAAAAATTTCATCTTGGTAACCTTCAATGTCCTTAGCTTTACCATTCGTAAGTCGCTTAACCTTGAACTCTATGTCATGCAAATTAAAAACTTCATCTTCTTCATTCTTTATAGTAAAATTCTAATTAAAAACATATAATTTATTAAAATTTTAAATGTCTTTTTATTTAATATTTAATAATAATATTTTATTAAAAAATATTTGACTATACTTGCACACTCCACTCCTCTCCTCTCAACGACTTTTGGTTAACATTTACTTTTTAATAATCAAAACGATTTTTGGTTTACATTTACTTTTTAATAATCAAAACAAAATCAAGTTATAATCTCTCAACTATAAACAATTTAAACTCATACTCGAAGAATTGTGATTTTTTAAAAGCGTATCTATGTCAAACTTCTTATGCTTTCATTTTATAATAACCAATTTAAAAAAAAAAAGTACTTAGTTTTCATAAGCATGGAGTGGAAAGGTAATGATATGTTTTATAAGTTGGGATTTTTCAGTTATTTATTTTTCATTAAAAAATATAAAGTTTCACTTTATTTTAATTAGATATTTGTATCATATTAATGATAATAATGATAATTAGTGTTTATTGAAATCAGAATTGGTTTATTGGATTTCAAGAAAGGTAAAAGATTACTTAGATTTTTTTAGAATCTTTTTTCTATGTTCAAAAAATATTGAGAGAAGCATTCCAAGATCACCATAGTTTTGTTGACTAAGAAGGTTAGAAAGGTCAATATTGTGATCGATATTTTGAAATTGTGATCTAATTTCGGTATATGCATGACACTCTAGGAGAAAATGTTTTTCATCTTCAACCTTCTTAGTGTCACAAAGATGATAGATGCTTGCATCCCACAATGTTTTGGGAATTGTCCAATGCCCAATTTGGCTATGTAGCTCGTGGGAGTTGGTTAGTATTTTAGCAATGTTGATTTTCTTCTTTGCGCTAGTCAGGATTGAGAGATATTTTTTATATTCTAGATTAGGGTTGACCACCTCCTTGTAGTATCTTAGCTTCATTTTATCTTTTAATTCTTTATTACACAATAGATTCTCTTTAAACTTAGATGTAATAATATTTTTAATATTATTGATATTCTACGTAATGACATCTTCATGTATTCCCCGATGATTTAGCCAACACTTGGCATCTTGATGCCACCCTTGTTTGAGCCATTGGTGGTTTTGGCTAGAGTTTGAAGAAATTTTGGGGAGCCTCTTGTTGTCCAAGTTGTTTATCTTGTTCTTGTACATTAAGTACCTAATCATGGTTGTGCACTCAATGGGGCAAGGATTGCTTCTATGGAGAGGATAGCATAGGTGTATTGCCTTTAATTTTGAGATTATAAATTATAAAATTATTTTGGATTTTCTCTATCTTTCTCTGGGATTCTCTAAAGAGACTCCATCCCCAAACTTTACATCCGTATAAAATAACAGGAGTGACAAGAATATCAAAGAGGAGTTTTTTCTTATCCCACAACCAAAGGTCCACTAATTTACACTTATTATCAAGTCCATAATAAGTTTTTCACCCTCCATTTATCCTTTCTCAACACTGTAATTCCAATTGAACTTGTAATAAATATTAATTCCAAAATATTTGTATAAAAACACTTCTTTCAAATTATTATTGTAATATACAAAAATGTTATAGATTATTTTTTGAATTTAATTATCATAAATTTCATTATAATCATTTATAATTTTCCATAAATCAATTAAAAATATTTATATGTATTTATAAAATATTATTTTCCAAACACAAATATGAAAAAAAACTCACATCATAATCCAACTAATAAACTGCATAGTGGAATAATGAGATAGACCTGTGAAACCATAAAACAATATCACAAATTCAATTAATATCAAAATAAAAAAGATGATATCATAGTGGAATAATGACATAGACCTATAAAACCATAAAACATAAAACAATATCACATATTTAATTAATATCAAAATACAAAAGATGATATCACAAAATAGATGTGATCACACTCCTATTTAAAAAATATGAAAATAATACTCAGTTAAGCAAATCATAAATATATCATCCCTATTTGAATTCACTAACTTAGGTTGTTTAATGTGAAGATGAAATGGTGACGTAGGGACACCTTCCCACGAATGCTCAACACGTCAAACAATGGTAGGTAACACGGACATTACTTTTAATGTATATCTTACCTTTTAAGTAATAGTGGGATGCCATTCATTTATATTTTCATTTGATCACTCTTAAACTTAAGAAAAGATATGGTAAAATATCAAGTAAGCTCAACGTCCAACTCTATTCAAACATATCACTTAAAAGAATAAATATACCTAACACTGTGAAATAGGTATAAAATAATTTTTTAATGATTTATGATTTTTTTAAAGGATAGCTTAGTTTTATTGATTTATTTTTTAAAGCAATAAAATCTATTATAATTTAATTTTTCGTTAATTATCATTAGCAAATGTAAACTAACGCATCATAAAAATGAAGATATGGTTAGGTATTAAGTAAGTTCAACCTATATATATATATATATATATATATATATATATATATATATATATATATATATAAANCTAACCATATCTTCATTTAAAAAATATATATATATAAGTAGTTTATAAATTATTTTCGAGATTTAAAAAATACATTGGTAACAGTCGGAGCAGAATAATTATCAGTTTAAATTGTCTAAGAGGGAAACCAATTCAGTTGTATCCGTAAAAGTAATTGTAGCCTAAATAAGTCCCGATAATAGCTATGGTTATCTGTCTATGAATCTTAGTGCCACGCAGGGCCAAAATAAAACAAGAGTGCATCATAACTAACCAAATGTCACAAAACTTAAACCCTGAAACCATAAGCATATCTACAAGACTAGGTAAGGCTCTTATTCCACCGCTTGCAAGTGTGAGGCCAAATCCACAA
>JASDQU010586274.1:16323-49803 GCA_032191745.1 Picea mariana | reverse complement strand
GTCTTGTTCTTCTCAATGGAGTCAATTTCTTGGTTCATGGCTTGAACCCAATGTGGCTCCTTAGCTGCTTCCTTAAAGGATGTAGGTTGACATGACATTAAAGAAAAAAGATTGTGTTGCTCAAAGTCATCCAACTGCTGATGGATTTCTCTCAAACTTCGAGTTCTCTGATTCTATGGTTCAGAGAATGATTCTCTGCTAGAAGTTGAGTTATCCTGTGAGTGTTCAGGTTGTCTTTGTACTTGCAATCTTGGAAGAAAAGTTTGAGGTACTTGCTGTTCTGAATTTTCTGTGGTTTCAGAACTTGGCAGCAATGGATTTTGACTGTCCACTTGCTGATTTTCTGAATCATTCCAGAATTGATGTTCCAAAAATTGTACATCTCTGCTGAGAATTAATTTCTTGGTGATGGGATTGTAAAGCCTATAATCTTTAGATGTTTCACTATATCCAGTGAAAATACATTTCTCACTTTTATCATCAAGTTTCTTCCTTAATTCGGAAAGTATGTGAGCATATGCTATGCATCCAAATGTCCTTAGATGTGCTACATTGAGCTTTGTCCCACTCCATGCTTCTTGGGGAACTTTCATCTTTAGACTTGTGGTTGGTGATCTATTCAGGAGATAAATTGAGCATGCTACTGCTTCAGCCCAAAAAGTATTTGACAAGTGTTTCTCTTTAAGAAGTGTTCTTGCCATATTCATTATTGTCTGATTTTTTCTTTCATCCACTCCATTCTATTGTGGAGTATACCTGGCTGTTGTTTGCATGATAATGCCTTGAGATTTGCAGAAATTTGCAAATTCTCTGGAGTTGTATTCTCCTCCTCCATCTGACCTGAGTGCTTTGATATATTTTCCACTCTGTTTTTCAGTTTCTGCCTTGAATTCTTTGAATTTTGTAAATGTTTCAGAGTTGTGTCTGAAAAAATAGATCCATATTTTCCTGCTAAAATTATCAATAAACGTTAGAAAGTAAAAACTACCACCTATTAAATCTGTTTGCATTGGTCCACATAGGTCAGTGTGAACAAGTTCAAGATGTTGTTTGGCTTGATTGGAATACTGTGGAAAACTAGTTCTCTTGTGTTTTCCAAGTATGCAAGACTCACATGGGGGAATTTGCTCTTTAAAGATAGGTAGACCTTTGACCATGGAGTTTTTCTGAAGAAGACTTAGACTCTGAAATGGGAGATGTCCAAATCTTGTATGCCAAACCATAGTCTCATTCAGGGTTGATGCACTCTGTGCATATGATTGACTCAGATTTGCATTTTTGAGGGTAAGGGGAAACATCCTATTGGCAGTCATATGGATTTCAGAAATTAATTTTCTGCTTGGGATTTTGTCATATATCTTACAAGATGTTCCCTCAAAAAGTACCTTATAGCCATATTCAATGAGCTGTCCTACACTTAGAAAATTATGTTTTAAATCTGGAACATGATAGACATTGTTTATGTCTTTCTTTACATTCTGTTTAGTAAGAATAGGAACAGTTCCTTTGCCTTGAACCTTGACTAAGTAATCATTACCAAGTGTAATATCAGATGAGATTGAAGAATCAATGCATGAAAGTAATTTTTTGTTACCTGTCATGTGATTGCTACATCCACTGTCCAGCAACCAGAGATCTTTAGGTTGATGTTCAGTCTTGTGGCATGAAAGAAACATACCTCCTGAGTTTTCTCTCGTGTGATTTGACACATGTGCTCTGCCTGAGAGCTGATCTGCTTACTTCTTCCTGCATTCAGATTCATAGTGCCCATACTTTTTACAGTAATAGCATTGTATGCTTGATTTGTCATTTGATCTTCTCCCTCTGCCTCTTTGAGGCTGGAAATTCTGATGTTGATTTTGTTGTTGTTGTCTTTGACCTTGGAAATTTTGATTCTGATATTGGTGTCTGTTGCCTCCAATTGAGTGAGAGTTACTTTGATTGCTCCCTCTTCCTTGGTGACCTCTGCTTCTTCCTCTGCCTCTCCCTTTGCTGAAGGAGAATTGAGTTTTGAAAGAATTGGAGATTGACTCATCTGTAAGATGCAGTCTAGTCTCATGTGTCACCAGAGAACCAATTAAATCATCTGTTGAAAATCTTGACAGATCCTTGGATTCAAGGATTGCTGTTACAACCATTTCAAATTTCTTGGGTAGACTTCTAAGAATTTTCTCAACAATTCGTTGATCAGTGATGGTTTCACCAATCAATCTGATCTGGTTCACGATTCCCATGACTCTGGTCATGAACTGATCCACATTTTTAGACTCTGTCATCCTGAGAGTCTCGAATTGTGTCCACAAGGTCTGCAGTTTAACTATTTTGACCCTGTCATTTCCTTGGTAGGAAGATTTAAGGATGTCCCAGACCTGTTTTGAAGTACCAATGCCTGTGATTTTCGAGAAAATTGAATCATCCACAGAATTTTGAATCCTGAATTTTGTTTTATTTTCTTTGTTCCTCAGTCTTGCCTGAGCAATTCTCTGCGCATTTGTCATGGCAGCGAGGGCGGCTGGATCCGGTTCCACATATCCAAGATCCATTGGTTCCCAGCACTCTTGTGCTTGCAAGAACAATCTCATTCGAAGAGACCAAAATTCATAATTCTTTCCCAGAAGAATTAGACCCTGAGTTGGTCCTAAGTTGCTAGAAGCCATATTTTTTTTGTTTTTTTTGTTTTTTTTTTAATTTCAGGAAAAAATAGAGGGAAATTTCATATTTACCTCCGATCGCCAATTTGTCGATTTGTCGATGGCTGAAGGGAGCTTATCGGGCTTGAATTGGCCTTTAGTCTCTTTGCAATGTGACCACGCGCCTTACTGTTAAAGCGCTACGGGCTTTTCCAGCTCTTTACCTTTCAAATCGCCGAAATGCGAAAAATTGCCTTTGGACAATTCAACGGTCCAGATCTTGTGTGAATTGACGGTCCAGATCTAATCGGGATATCGCGAATCGGGATTTCGTGAGTTCTAATGACGAGTTCTTTTGACTCCTCGATTCCCCAATCTCCGATTTACCGATGGCGTTGTCCTTTCGAGACTTTTCCCGATTGCTTCGATCTGCACCACGCGTCCTCCTATGATGGACAGACCTGATCCCTTCTTGCGAAATCAAGACTTCAAATGCATCGGATGTCTCATCGTTAAGATCCGCGATTTTCCAAATCTCGTAATGCGAATGGACTCTGTTTTCAGAAAATTTTCCAAGAGCCTCGATCTCTGCCACGCGTCCTCTACAGATGGACGGCTCAAGTCTGCTTCGGGGATTTCTTCGTAGAGATTCCCGATCCCTCATTTTGATGAGATGACGTCAGCTGGGCCCCACGACGGAGTTTTCCTTCTGTCGGGATTTCGGACTTTAGAGTTCTGAAGTGCTCATGTTTCTTGTCCTCAGGATTCACGAAACGCCGAATCCCGATGTGCCAATGGCCCTTTCCTTTTCGGGACTTTTCCTGAGTCCTCGGATTTACGCCACGCATCCTGGAAAGATGTATGGTCCTGATTCAACCTCGAGATATCGCGACTTGCGATGCTCCATTGACACAACTTCTCTGCCAACTTGAAACCCCGAATGCCGAAACATCGATGGTTTCCTCGATGTCCGCCATGTGTCTGGTCAAGTGGACGGCGGAGATCTGATCGCTATTTCGCATATCGCAATTTCGCGAGTTTTGAAGTCTTATTGCGACGGTCTTTCAAAACCGCGAACTCCGAAATGCCGATGGAGTGATGGCTTGGATCTGCTGCCACCTGTCCTCTGAGATGGACGACTCACAAGTCCTCTCGAGATTTCACGATATCGCGTATTGAATTTTTTGGAGTACAATCATCTTTGCGCGTCCAACTCCCGATTCCTGATTTTGCGATGAGATAAGATCGACGGCTCACGATATTTCTTGATCCAACGGTCCAGAATGACTCGTGATTTTGCGATTCGCGAATTCTCACGACAGTCTTCTGACATTTACACCTGCGAGTCACGAAATGTCGAGATCTCGCCACGTGTCTCTTGATGGACGGTCCAGATGATGTCGGGACTTCACGGGTCAAAAATTCCTCCTGTGCGCTCCAGAGGATTAAACCTCGTGCACCTTCTCGTTGATCCAACGGCTGTCGGTCCTTTGCGCAAGATCTGACGGCTGAAACTCTTTCGCCTTTTCCATGCTCTCCTCGTCCCTTTTGAACTGGTTTCCCGCTCTGGATCCGTTTGCAGGACGAATCTTACGGCCTCAGTGACTGTTCTTTTCACCTGAGACGCGTTCTTTACTCCTATGGAAGAAAGATTCGTGAATCATTCAAAGATTTGAAAGAATATCACAACTTCTTCGTTCTCTGCTACAATCTTTGACAGATTTGAGCGAATTTCAAAAATCATTAAATGATCATGCCTTCTGCAGCAATCTTTAATGATTTTGAACGTTTTCTTCAAGTTCTTTAAATGATCTTCCGTTCTGCAGCTCTTCTTCATCAATCTTTGACGATTCTTGAAAAATTGTTCAAGAAACTTTAGAGTTTCTTCTTTCTTGGTCTTTGCTTCCTCGTTCTTTCGAGCGTAGTATGCTCTGCAAGCTTCGTGCGAGGATCTTTTGAGAGTATGATGGACGGCTCTCCAAACCTTGTGAAAGAGACTGTGTCACGTGCTCTCAAGATCTGTGAAGCTCTACGCTGTGAGGATCGTGTTGCTCTCCAGACTATTTGAAGAGGCTTACTGTTGAAGCTCTGATACCATGATAAATTGTGAAATAAAGAGAAATGCAGAGAGAAAAAATAGAACAGTATATTGGAATGTATGAAGAAGAGAAGTTAGAAGATGTTACAATGTAATGGGAGATGGTTGAGCTAAATATGCTCAAGCAAGACAAAAATAGAAAGTACAACTGTCCAGTACAGCAGGCAGTGTATAGTCAGACTGTTGAGATTACATTATATTTAACAATCTCAACCTTGCAGCAACTAAGGAGTGTAGTCGGTTTAGGCAACCAACAGTAAGTTGGCCGTGTGGTCTTCTTCATTTTTATATATAAATATTGTTGAATGGACAATGTCCCTTTATATTATCAAACCTTTGCTCTTCCAGGGTCATGTGCATCTACATTCCTCTCTAAAACGATTTGAAAATCAATGCCATATGTTCACAAACCGGTTCCATCTATTCATCTACAAAGCTGCCTAAGAATATGAGTTAAGCCAATAATTTTTTTCTATAATCTTATTTTTCTTTAATGGCATTTTTCCTTAAAATATATAAATGTGTATTGATATTGAAAATTTTGCTTTATTTTCTATTGGCAATAATTGTTCTATGTAAGAACTGTTGATAAGAATTACCTTATTTTTTCCTCTGGTTTTTACATCATCTTAGAAGTGTGCACCTCAAATTATTTCATCTCTTCCATTTGATTTTAATTTGATAAATTCGTTTTTACATCATCGTAAAAGTGTGCACCTCAAATTATTTCATCTCTTCCATTTGATTTTATTTTGATAAATTCAAAATTTCGATAGCTTAGGTTTGAATATAAACAAAGGTACCTGATAGAATAATAAGATCTGGAATACTGAATCACTTTGTCGCAAAAAGGTCTATACTTCCGTCTGGTTCGATATAATGTTGTCTCATAATAGAAAATCCTTCTTTCCAAGATAACAGGAAATCATTCCTTCATACGAATAACAACAAATCGTTCATCTATATGTACAAAATGTACAAAGGAGTAGCTTAACTACCAACTATGGAAGTAAAAGAATTTATATCTAAAATAGGCTGTATTGATCTAAGCAAAGAAAAATTAGAGCTAACATGTACTAAATAAGAAAAAGGCATACCCAGATTTACCAATTGATTAGCGAAAAATACCTTTACCATACCTAGAGGCTTCTTTCTTCCACCCATTGGTAACAACTAAGCCAGATTTAGCAATATTATACACACAAAGTAGGTCACCGGATCGAAACTTGAATAGTGGATTGTTTTGTGTTTGTGATTGTTGTTGCAGCTTAAAAGGCACTAGATCAATMCTTGTTGATTGATGGGTAAAATCTGTATGAGAAGCAAGGACACCTGAAAACCATAATATTTATGTGCAGGCATTCTGGTCATCATTTTGAAGATAGACGAGGATACAAGTGAAGTCTCAGCACTTCAGTTATCACCGGTTGATTATTGAAAAATTGGAAAGAAGTTGATTTTTTTTAAAAGAGCACACCCAGGCAAACAATTTACTTTGTCTCATTTTTTTTTAAAGGAGCACACCCAGGTAAATAGCCTTACAGATATTTAAATGCTTCATTCGCACTCCAATGTTAAATAGCCTTATAGAGTTTATGTAAGGCATTTTTTTTACTTCACATCTCTTGAAATTATAGAAGTAAAACATTTCATCCAAAATATTTATATATATATTAACACAAAAATTCTAAATTCCATCTTACACTCTTCAAAGTGGTGTAATAAATATTAAAAAAATAAAAACAAAAACAAAAACACATTATACCATACCATCATACAAAAATTTGAAAAAATTAACCAACACAATCTCCAGGTACATAATTAAGAGGAAGAATTCATTAGAATTTGAATTCTATCATACTAGGAATCTCCTATTTCCAAGGACTGCACATTATCTTGAGATTCTCTGTTAAGACTCCCATCTTTTCTAACTATTAATCACATATTAATCAAGTTTTTAAGAGTTTTGTAAGAGAGAACTTGAATTCTATCATAGTAGGAGTCTCTTATTTCAAAGGACTTCATACAGTCGGATGCAGGAGTAACTCGATCGAGCCAGCACGGAGACAACGGACGAGCCAGCACGGAGACAACGGACAGTTGGACAAGCGCAAGCGCAAATTTTGAAATTACCTTGAAATTGATGCGCCATCTTAAATAAGATAATTAAGAAGGAGCGCACTTGTATAATGTAAACGGACCTCGAGCGATTTGCTCTCTTCCTTAGTAGATAGAAGATATTTATGGTAGTTAATGCAAGTAGGTAGAATTGAATGTGTAGATTAGTAGTTAATGCAAGAGGGAAACGGGATATAGACACCCTCATTGAGTATTGTAACATTAGCATTAGCAGTGAAAAAGAGTATAGAAGAGAAGCAGAGAGCTGTGTAGCAGACTCCATGTACAGAAGTTCTGAATTAATACAAGAAAGTTGTGATTCAGGCCCACGGTGTTCATATATTCTCTGTGTATGCATCTTTGAATAATCATTTTATGTTTGGTTTGTGTTAGTTATACTTCATTTGTAGAGAAAAGAGAATTGTATTGATTTAAAATCCAATTTCATTTTTTATCATACAAATAAATTATTATGTTAAAATTGATATAAAATTGTCTAATAGAATCGTTTAATTTACTTATATATATTTTGATTGTATGTTAACTAATTTTGAGGATTTAATTATATTTCATAATACATAAATTTCCTATATTAAATTTATATATATTCAAACTATATTTTATTATTTTTCTTCAAAACTCTTCCATTTTGGTGAAATCAACATAGAACTTAAATAGTTCTTGTGTTTTATTCATTTTCTTCAAAACTCTCCAATATTCCTAAAACTAGCATGGAACTTAACTTAATTAGTTCTTATTTTAGTCTTCTTTGTTAGGTCGATGAAAACATTACACAATAACTTTTGACACTGCTACTCAAACTTGGAATTTGATAGTTGGGAAATGTTATGTAATCTCATGAGTAAGGGTTGTGTGGACGTATGAAGCCCACTTTACACATCCCAAGTTAGATGGTAGACTCACAATGAAAATTTCATTGACCCCATCTAACGAGAGATCCACCATGAATCATATACATTATTATACATCTTAAGTTATATATTTTAAGCCCAAATAAATTACACTCGATATTGATAAACATTACCAACACTATTAGTTTTTTCTTATTCTCTTAGAAAATCTATGAATATGTATTCCACTCCATCTCAAGTTCACTCCAACATAATTATATTTACACATTAATTATTTCCCATACTCTTCATTGTTTTGCTTGAGTATTCTTTATATTCTTCTTTAACTATAGATTTTAAAAGCAATTTTTCTGCATTTCCAAGAAAAAAACTATGATGTTTACATTGTTTTGAGAGTATTTTAGATACACATCTTTGCATTGAAAAATTACCAACATAATTAGCAATGGAGGACCCACTCACATGACATACAGTTTGCATTTGACATCTTGTCGAAGACCTCCAACTATATAGAAGACAATTTCAAATCCATGTTATCCATCCTAGATGGGAAACCTTTCAAGGCCAAAGATAAAAGAAGAACTTGCTAGGAAATTTAATGTTTCTGACACACAAACAATATTCATCTCTTCTTTTCATACAACCGCCCCATTCTCTAAATGCTTTGGAATCATATATGATATCGTGAAAGACGCATTGCAACATGAACCAAAATATAGCTTAGCTTAAAATGGTCTTAAAGCTCATGCTGAGAGGTCTACTAAAGTTAGTACAAGTAGAGCAAAAAATATTTAAGGTGTTAAAAGCATCTCAACGAAAACCCAATAAAGGCATAGTTGAAGGCGGTGGATATTTCTAAATTTTGAACATAAACATATTCTATTACTTTACTTTGTTTTGTATAACCTGATATTCCTATTTGTAAGTATATTCTCATGTAAACTACTATTGTATATATAGGTTATATATTGATATATGTTTCTTACAATGCTTATCTTATCTTAAAATATTGAATTTCATGCAAATAATAATGTAAAATATTGATTGCCATCTACTTTTTTGCAATAGTGATAAAATAGTTTTCTTTTCGATCCATAATTTCTCTTTGAAACAAAGCACTTGTTAATTGTAATACATGTTTTAATATTTGAAACATAAATGTTCAATTTTATATTGGAGTAAAATAATCAAATATTTATTTATATCTATAAAATCCAACTAAATAAATATTTTCAATGTGTATATCTCTGTTTCTCTCCCTTTATACATGTATATCATCAACATAAAGTTTTAAAGTTTTGTTATTCTTACCATGGTGCAAATATTATTCATATCACCAACATACAAATATCTTTCTTTAAATAATAAAATATATTTGAAGTTTTAAGTTTTGCATTTCCTCTCCTACTATGTCATGCATTTCTTCTCCTATCATGTCATGTTTATTTCGTGTTAGACTCTACACAAGTACATAAAGTATTGTTGTTAAAATAGTTACAACCATACATCAACAAATATAGTGATACTTTAACAAATATTATTTTCCTCTACTCACATATATATTCTCCTTTAATTCCATTTGTATCTGTTGTAACCTAGGGAAAAGTAAGGGAGCGTTACCAGTAGTTTAGTACATAAGAAAGAATAGAATCACATACACATAAATATACACACAAACATACACAGAGTAGTGGAAGCCCAAAGAACAACTCTTTATTATATAGATGTCAATCAATACAACACAATGGATCAATCTTCTCTGATACATGCTTGTTGTTACACCTCAAAATTACTCACTTCGATAGTGTTGCAAGTGTCGTCATTACAAGTGTTGTAAGTGTCACATCTTGTCCGCAAGTGTCGCATCTTGACCACAAGTGTTATAAGTGTTGCTAACATCATATTTCCTTCTTGCCTATGTCATGCCTCCAACGACATGAAAGGGACACTTAGGACACCTCAAAGACTAGTTTTGAAGAGGAGGAATCAGTCTATTAGAAGTACAAGCACTTTGCCACTGAGAGAACCACTCAAAAATGGGTTTTGGAGGGGAGCACTCCCCTATACACTGACAGGGAGCACTGGTGCTCCCTGGCCTTATTTGGGGAGCATTATAACGCTATGGTGCCCCTTTTGGGGGAGCGCTACCTTTTCTGGGAGAAATTTGGTTTGTTGAGAAGAATGAGGGAAAGATCCCCTCAATATCTGAAGGTGGTTGGATTTGAATATGATCTCAAGGCATGATCTTAGGGAAGATCCTCAACTGAAGGAGAGAAATCCTCAACTTATCCCAAAGATCTCTCAAGTGGTTGGGTCTTTCCAAGCTTATATAAAGAGGCCTTCTCATGGTGAAAGGAGAGAAAGATTGGAGGTATGAAACCTATGATCTCATAGGAAACATACAGTACGGGAAGAGAGACATTGTAATAACATCTAACTTATGATCTCATGAGGGAGATGTCATTTGAAGCATCAACATCTTGTATGTGGGTTATTTGAGTAAGGGTCTGGACAAGGAGAGGTTGGTGAAGCTATTGCACTATATCCATGGCTATAAGTAACGCTTTGTTCTCATCAATATAAATTCATGCTTGGCCTGTTTCCTTTGAAGTTTGTTGTGAATATGAACTTGTCTTCTTCATAAGATAGATCTGTATTTGAGCTAATATCAATAGAGTAGGAAGTTTTTTGTATCTTTGTTTTTTCTACAGGACCTATTGAGGAGCTTAGGATTGAAGCTCAACTTGGACTTTGCAAGTACGAACGCCATTAAAAGGTACATACTTTTCTTCTTCCTCTTCATACATTAACTTAATTAGATATAAAAGGAAAGTTAGTGTCCACGTTAAGCACTTTTTTGTCTTGGCCTTAAAGAGTTAGGGACCTTGAGAGAATCCACTTGTCCACAGGAGGATTTCTCTTCAACAGAAATTGGCGGCTCCACTGGGAAGGAACTTTGATTTTTGTTTCCTTTCCCAGATCTTGTTTTGAACCTTTGCCCAATCATTTGACCTTCTCCATATTGTCTTTAGTATTCTTAGAATGGTTTGATTGCCTCTTTATGTCATCATGATCACCCTGATTGACTGAATTTTCTTGAATTTTGGAGTTTCTGGGAACTTTTCTGAGATTCTGAAGCAAAGCCCTCCCCTGCCCTTATTATCAGAGCGCCAATGCTCCCTGCTGGTCTTACACATTGCGTTATAACACTCTGGTGATCCTTACACCAAAGTGCTACCCCTTTTTTGTGAAAAATCCTCTAGTTTTTCAAATTTTTGGGTTCAGTTTCTACTTTTTACATTTGCTCAGGGTCTCATACTCTCAGTACATCCTTGTTTTGGCCTTCAATACTTTGTTTTCTAAGGATTCATAATATTTTGTTTGGATTTTTTGATATTTATCCTTACTTTGCAATAAATCTTTATCCTTGACGATTTAGAGTCAATTTGTTGTTTTCTTCTCATTTATCTGATTGAGTGAAAACTTTGTAAGGAGATTCAAAGATCTTTTGTATCATTTCCATTTGATATTTGAGGTCATCTTGTCTAAACCTTTCTTTCTTTTTGAGTTTTTGGTTTTCTTTCTCTTGTTTTATCACAACAAGGGTTTTTTTTTGTTTATGTGGAGTTTGCTTCCGGTTGCTTCAATGTCATAGATCTTGCAATTTGATTAGTATAGGAAGCTTTACATCCAACTGATCATCAGTCACATATAAACATTTTAGCATTGTATTGTATTTCTTATTGAGGACTATTGCATGAGTTCATTGCATCTTGGTGTTTGAAAGTGAAAGGAAAATCCTTCTCCTTCCCTTAAAATAGACATTCATTGAAAGAAAATATTTCTTATCATTTCTTGTGCATGTTTTGGGAACTGAGTCATAATATCATCGGTCTTCATTCTCATTCACCTCTGAGTAAACAATAGCCACTAAAATCAACGCTAAACTAAAATTTATCAGACTTTTTACATTTTGTTAGGCAAACCTACATTAGCTTAAGGTGTAGGGCTTTGGAATAGGTTGAAAGGATAACTTTCCAAAGCTATCAAACAAACTTAGTATCCTGCGGTAGGGAGAGTGAAATCCAATTGTCGTATAGGCTTTCTGGGATTCCCCCTCTCACACAGTGGTTACGCACGAGGTCTCACTCGGGAGAGCTACAAAGGTTATCCCTCCATGGTTTGACTGATTTTAGTAGTCGGATCATATTATGGGGGTCGCTTGAAGGTATACCCACAATGTTGAGTGGAATCCTTTCAAGTTGATTTCGAGCTAGATACCCTGCCCTTACGTTCGGACTGGACTGTCGACTATACCTACCTAGGGGCTGACTGCGAGTTGGTGACCTTAGTATCCACAATCTTTAAGGTCTTACACAAGGTGATGGTGAAGGGAAGTCTCACTGTACCTGGAACAAACATTGGTCAAACTCACCCGGGCTCCTTGGAGCGTAAATCCACAATTACTGCGTGGAAGCTTGCACCAAGGTGTAAGTTTGTTAAGTAGGTAACCAATGTAACTGATCCACCCGCTCTATCCCCGCACCTTCCTATTTTGATCTCACGACATTGGATTTCATCACCAACTAGTGGTTTCATTGTGGGAAGGTTTGTTTGATTGATTGCTTCTCAGATTCATAGCGTGTGTTGTTTGTTTTACTTAGTGGACCTTAGGTCAAGTCAATACTAATGGCGTCAACTCCTAAGAGTACCAATGGAGGAAACCCTTGTCCCGGGGAACCTTACACCTTTCCTTCTTTTGGAAACTTTGGTCCTCCATATATTGCCACACTGAGTCTTCTAGGACTCACCATCGGATTACCAGTTTGGTTGTTCCCCACTCCGGTGATCTCGAATCCTCCCAATTTTTCAACTGCACCTAATACTTTAGATGTCAGTACACCACCCACACATCAACCTCATGTCGAATTTTTTCCTTCTTCACCCATTAAGTCTCCTTCCCTTTCTCCTTCTTCACCTAGAGATAGCTCTAAAGCAAGTAGCTATGTTGATCAGAAGAAGAAGAAACAGAAAGAGAAGAAGAAGAAGAGCTCGAAAAGGACCATGGCTCCAACAACATCAGATGTTGGATCCAAGCAACCTGTTACTGTTAATAGTACTAGGAGTGTTGATGAGGTCAACAAGATTAAAATAAAGAATCTGAAACCCAAATTCCCTTACAGTCTTTGTAAGGTTGACCATTTTCTGAAGGATTGCCCTGGTGTTCCCAAGGTCTTAGAAATGTGGTCCTCCACGTCAATGGCCTTTGTTGGTCATGTTGATGATACCCCGTCAACTAGTGATGTTAAGGTTGGTAAGAAGAAGAAAAATGTCAAGTTCCCTTGCATGTTATGTAAAGGTGATCATTACTCTCACCTTTGTCCTCGTATGGACGAGCCTTCTTCTCTTTTGGAAAAACTTCAACTTCCAAAAGGTTATCATAATATTTCCCCCAACCCATCGTTAGTTGATGGACTGGTCAATCTGGTTCCATCCCGGTCAGTCTGATTGATCGGATGGCCAATCTATTTTTCTCCTCGATTGAACCACAAACCCAAGTAGTTGATCCAGTTTCATCATCGATCAACCCCACTCTTCGTCAAAAGAGTGTAACCCAAGTGGTCGATCCATTTTCATCCTCGGTCGATCCCACTCTCCCGTTAGAGGGTGACACCAAAGTGGTCGATCTGGTTCCGCCATCGGTCGATCCCACTCCTCCCTTGAGGAGTGCCAAAGTGATTGATCCATTCCCTTCCTCGGTCAGTCCCACCCTTCATCCGAAGAGTGCCAAAGTGGTTTCTCCGGTTACATCATCGATCAATCCCACTCTTCCATTGAGGAGTGCCAAAGTGACTGATCTAGTCCCTTCCTCGATCAGTCTCACCCTTCATCCGAAGAGTGCCAAAGTGGTTGCTCTAGTTACATCATCAATCAATCCCATTCTTCCTCTGAACAGTGCCAAAGTGGTCGATCCAAGTCCACCATTGGTCGATCCAAGTCCACCTTTGGTCGATCCTATTGTCCCTCTAGAGAGTAAACCCGATACTGCCCACGTTTTTCTCATTGATACAGAATCTACCATGCTAGGGGGCATTCCTACTTCTCCCGCGAATACCCCTCCAAGTAATGAGGCCATCCTTTTTTATTGGGGTGCACTAACTAGACCTCATCTTCCCTCTCACATTCCTTTCCAGATTATAGTACAGGTTTGTGGTCGGGACGTTCTTCAAATGTTGATAGATGAAGGTGCGTCCGTTAGTATTTTGTCTTATGTTTCTTGGCACGCTTTGGGTTGTCCTCAGCTTGCACCGGTTACACAAAATCTGTTAGCTTTTAACAGAAGAACCAACCAACCATTAGGGACCCTTCTTCAGTTTTCTGTACCTTTGGGAGGGAAAACTATCTTTATTGATGTCATGGTAGTCCAAGACCCCTTGGATTTCTCTTTACTCGAGCGGGATTATGTCTATGCCATGAAAGCTATTGTATCCACTCTTTTCCATCTGATATCTTTCCCTCACGATGGAAGAATTGTGACTATTGATCAAGTTTCATTCATCAGTCCTGACTGGATTACCTCCTTAAATTATTCTTATATGAAGACAGTATCGCCCTTTCCACATGTTAATTATGTGGCGTTGTCTCCCATGACTTCAAATTCCGATGATTTAGATCCAGAAGTTGACATGGTGATCTCATCGGTAGGGCTTTTGGAGCCTGATCTCCTTACCCCTGTCGAGACCCTTGACATGTGTTCCTTCAGAGAATTTTTCTTCCATCCAGTGAAAATCTCTAGAAATCCATGACCGAGTTTTGTCCCTTGACATGGTGTCCTTCCAAAGCATTATCCTCTTGGAAGCCATGATCAAGACAACAATACAAGCATAATTTCTCTTCTCTTTGGAAAGCTCGTTAAAAAATGAAACAACAGTACGAGCATAGTTTCTCTTCTCTGTGGCAATCTCGTTAAAAAATGAAACAGAGGCCTTGAGCATAGTTTTTCTTTCTGTGGAAAGCTCGTTAAAAAATGAAACAACAATCTAGGGATTGAACCCAGAGCCTTGAGCATAGTTCTTTTCTTGTGTCAAGCTCGTTAAAAAATGAAATAGTCACCTCTCCTGTCAGGTCGAGTCTTTCGTTGGATCTCGTAGATGTTGAGTCGAGTCTTTCGTTAGGTATCATATTTGAACCTTCATTTCATCCACCTGTATCCTTTTTCTCCATATAGTACAGAAATTGGTGACAACCTCAAAGTCGGTGAATGAATTGAAGCTTGGGGGGCATGTCTCCAGCCTTTTATGATCATTCTGGAGTTAAGCCACTAGCTTTTCCAGCTAGGGGCAGAGTACCAACCATCCCTGGTTATCCATACCTTTGGAAATCACGTTGGGAGTTTACAAGCATAGTTTAATTTTGTTTCAGGATTGTGTAAAAATGAAACCAATACTGAGCTCGGTCTTTGTTCTTTCTCGTGCTTATAAATACATGCGAATGTAACCGAGTATACTTTTATCACTTTTTTTGAACTCGCATGGATATACAAAAAAGGAACCCCTTGGAGTCTTCTTTAAGCTCTTTTCAGACTCTCTAAGCGTGAAAATATTGTCGAGTGATCTTGCTTCCTTTCCAACTCATTAAAAGGTTTGAAAGGGCATCTTTCAAGTGATAATTTATCTCTTTTTCGGCCTCGCGAGACTAACATTACGAAAAAGGAAAACAATAGAGTCATCTTTAAGTTCTTTTTCAGACTCTCTAAATATGAAAAACAACTGAGTTTACCTTCTCTAGACTCATTAAACAATCATACATTGAAGGGCCCATATGGGACCTAACCCTTACTTCTTCCAGTTCTTTAAACAAAGGAAGAGGGACTTACCGAAGGTGAGTTATATCGAGCATGTGCTACCCTCCTCGAGCTCATTAAATTACAAAGAGGTACTCATCTATGTAGATGGGGGAAAAATTGAAGGAAGCAAGCCAAGCAGTTTTTTAGAACATTACCAGTAACTCTTAGAGTCTCCCTTGAACACGACACTTTGTCTTTGCGCACATCTTAATCTGCTAAACCTCTGCACTGAACCAATCCTTTGAGTTTTTCTTACTCCTTTGGGTCACCCGACAAAATTCACAGTATGCACTGCATCATCATGTTTTGGTCCATGTCATGTTTCTGTTGTTGTGCCTCAGTGTTCAAGGGAAGTATCTGCCTTGAGAGTCAGCCATCACAAGTATCTTGTTTCAATACCCGTGTTAGTCTATGTTCATTTGATATACCAATTTACATCTCTGTGTCAATTTTGTGTCTTTGATGGGGGATACATCAAGGCCCTCCTTTGACGAGTCTGTTCCTGTCGACTTCAGCACATTATCTGGGAACTAGACTTAGAAACCAGTTAGTGCCTTGAGACCTGCATGGCTCAATGGCATGCCTCCTCACATCCAAAAGTGGGTTTACATCATTGACCTCTGATTGGATGATTCCACAAGTGTTTGACCTCAGCTCATGCATTCACAATCGTTGGAATGTACTAGAGTACCTTGGGAATCATTGACATCAATGGTGATTTCTCTCACGCTTGTTAACGGTTTACCTCATTGACCGGTAATCAAGTGGTTTCTGCCATGTTCAACATCATGACATCTATTCACATGGTTAGATTCGTACTACATCAAAATCGATAAGAAGACCCTGGGTTGAGTGATTCACTATGATATGTACTTTACCCAGGTTGCGAGGGAGTTTCTCTTGAACATTGACACATATGCTATCACATAGATCCACTTTGTATTGGTCTGCGGCTATGTCTTGTCGTCTCGTAGATCCACTGTGTATTTTTCATGGCTACGATCAGTTCATGTCATGGGAGTATAGATCCACATTTTATCCTCGGTGGCTATACCTTTTATCAATATAATTATGGATCCGCATTGTATTTAATGGCGGCCATATCTTGCAAGTCTTTATCACCCAAACATAGGTATGCCTGCCTTGGGTTTAAAACATGTCATAATATTTGTTGGATGTTTGTCTGCAGCTTCTATCAATTTCTCTGCATCTATACCCTTGCTTAAAAAATCCTACAAAGTACTTCAGACATCGCGTCTTCTAACTTCGTACTTTGGGGGGCAATCTGTTACACCTCAAAATTACTCACTTCGATAGTGTCGCAAGTGTCGTCATTACAAGTGTTGTAAGTGTCACATCTTGTCTGCAAGTGTCGCATCTTGACCACAAGTGTTATAAGTGTTTCTAACATCATACTACCTTCTTTCCTATTTCATGCCTCCAATGACATGAAAGGGACACTTAGGACACCTCAAAGACTAGTTTTGAAGAGGAGGAATCAGTCTACTAGAAGTACAAGCCTTTTTCCACTGAAAGAACCACTCAAAAATGGTTTTTGGAGGGGAGCGCTCCCCTATACACTGTCAAGGAGCACTGGCACACCCTGGCCTTCTTTGGGGGAGCATTATAACACTCTGGTGCCCCTTTTGGGGGAGCGCTACCTTTTCTGGGAAAAATTTGGTTTGTTGAGAAGAATGAGGGAAAGATCCCCTCAATATCTGAAGGCGGTTGGATTTGAATATGATCTCAAGGCATGATATTAGGGAATATACTCAACTGAAGGAGAGAAATCCTCAACTTATCCCAAATATCTCTCAAGTGGTTGGGTCTTTCCAAGCTTATATAAAGAGGCCTTCTCATGGTGAAAGGAGAGAAAGATTGGAGGTATGAAACCTATGATCTCATAGGCAACATACAGTACAAGAAGAGAGACATTGTAATAGCATCTAACTTATGATCTCATGAGGGAGATGTCATTTGAAGCATCAACATCTTGTATGTGGGTTATTTGAGCAAGGGTCTGGACAAGGAGAGCTTGGTGAAGCTACTGCACTACATCCATGGTTGTAAGTAACACTTTGTTCTCATCAATATAAATTCATGCTTGGCCTGTTTCCTTTGAAGTTTGTTGTGAATATGAACTTGTCTTCTTCATAAGATAGACCTGTATTTGAGTTAATCTCAATAGAGTAGGAAGTTCGTTGTATCTTTGTTTGTTCTACAGGACCTATTGAGGAGCTTAGGATTGAAGCTCAACTTGGACTTTGCAAGGACGAATGCCATTAAAAGGTACATACTTTTCTTCTTCCTCTTCGTACATTAACTTAATTAGATCTAAAAGGAAAGTCAGTGTCCATGTTAAGCACTTTTCTATCTTGGCCTTAAAGAGTTAGGGACCTCGATAGAATCCACTTGTCCGCAGGAGGATTTCTCTTCAACACTTGTCTATTTATACCTACATATTTAGTTACCAGGAAGTTGTAACTACTTAACTTTCTGGGTCGGTCGGTTAACAAAACCTTCAAACGAATTATACTTTCGACTTCGATAGTCAACCGACTAACTCTTAGTCGATTGTCTGGTCTAATCAACAAAGTCAACTAGCCCCTACAACATCTCCCCCCATTTCAATTCCTTGCTCATCTCAAGCAAGAGGGGAGTATAATAGAACTTTCTTTTACATTGACTGTTTAAAAAATAGTAATGATAGAAAGAGAGAAAGAAGATGAATTATAGCCAAAAATGTTTGGTGCTTGATAGGATTATGGAGACATATTTGATTGTCCTGCTACGCCAAAATATATGCTCCTAGTCAATTCGACTGCGTCCTTTGGTTTGCTTTATGTACTGGCTTCGAAGGCAGTTTATAGGAAATTGGGAGATGAATGATGCAAATGTTGGGTGAATTCATGCCATGCATTGATTGACTAGAGTGCTTCCAGGCCTAGTGTCTTGATCTGTCCAAGAAAGTTTACTTTTTCTGTTATTTCTACTTGTTGTACTATAGTCAATTCTGGGTCAATCTAGTGCTCCATCTCTTGAATATTTTCTATGAGTTACATGAGGCAAATTATTGCATTGTCAGTTTCTAACTGTACTTTGTGCCCTTCCTTCTGCCAGTATTTTTCTTTCTATGATATTTGTGAATCTACTGCTTTTTCTTTTGCTATCTGACTTGTGAGGGCCTCCTTGATCTTGATGTTGGCCTTTATATTTCTCGTCTTTAATATGTTTTCTACCAAAACTCTTTGTATTCTTCCCTTGTTGAATGCAGTTGCAAAGTAGGTTGGTTAGTTACTTACCACCGAATTTAGCATTGTAGCACGCTTGGTGACTTCTTCCACATTTTTTTTGAGTCCTTTAAGATTGTTGTATTATGTCACAATGGTTGCGGTTGTCTGCTCTTGGATTCTTTGATTGTAAGTCATTTCTAGGCAGTATTGTTGTTGTATATATCCCTTTTCCTTTTGGAGAATTTTGACTTGTTGGTTTTTTGTATTAGATTGATCATCCTTTCAACCAAGTCTTTATTTAACTCGCCAAGGAGATCTCCATTTCTGGAAACTGCTATGTTCCTAAATGCTCTATGACCTTCTCTCTGCATTCGTGTAGCATTTTCTTTTGATCCTCCTTTACTTTTGAAACCGGACTTCCTTCTTTAATAAATGTTTTCCACCTCTTTCTTGATTCTTTTGAGATGACTTGATCTAATTTGAAGACGTGTTGGTCAGATATTGATGTCAGGTCGAGTTTAGTTTCTCTAGCTGATTCGGACGGGCTAGATGGTTAGGTCATTTTAAAGATGATTTTCACATGTTTCTTTTTCTTACTCTTTCCTGATGTTTTTGTTGGCCCCCCATCTTTATCTTGATCTTGTGGTGTATGTTGTTCAGATAAGTGAGTTTGATCGACCCATTCCCCTACTATTGTTTCCTTGTCATGTATGCTCTGTTTCTTTTTGCAAGGGAGACTGTTGAGCCTATGTCGGACCTTGTATTGTATCCTTAGTTGGAGAATTTTCTGGGAAGTATTCCTCTTTGTGTTCCTGTTTTTTTTGTTGTTCAACCAAGTTATCTTGTTTCTTTATCTATTATGCTTCTGTGGATACGTCGGTCATAATATTTACTAGTCCTAATTCAATAATATTAACATCTTGGGTGTTGATTTCCTGAAAGTTGAATTCCTGATGACTGACTGATTGTTGTATATCTTCAAATGGAGGGACCGACTGGATTGGTATTTTATCGATTGACTCATGTTGTTGTGCAATTTCGACTGGATGAGTCGATTGGATTGGTATTCCTTCGACTGAATCAGACTCCTCTGGCCTATCGATCTCGATCTCCTCATAGACCGACGTACATGGTTGGTCTGAATCAGTTGCTTCTGACGACTAAGAATTATAAGTTGTCTCTTCTTCTTCTTTGCAGGTCGCTCCTTGACTATGGATAATGGCTCAGCTGGTGGGGATTCTCTTTTCAAGTTGATTGTCAGGTAGATCACTCTCCTTTTTCCTAATTTCAACTTCATAATTATTTCTACTTCTAACTGGGTCTTTGTGACCTTCTTTGGGGTTACCATAGTGGTCAATATTTTGTGTATCTTATGACTCCTTACTCCCCTTGTTTCAATATGTTGGAGTGTATTTTTATTTTTTTGACCTGCTGTTTTTGTAATTTAGATTTCTCCATGGCTTCCTTCATTCCAGGTCTGACTAACGAGCTTAAAATCTTATTCATCGTAGCAGTCTTCTCTATCTACTTGATTTTTTAGGCGATTTTGCTAGTGATACTAGTCATCTTTTCTTGAATGACGAGGTCATTAAATTCGATACCTTCGGTCGATTGAAAAGTCTCCCTCCAGATCTCTTCTGTGTCAAAAGATATTTATTCGAATTTGACTTCCTTTTTTCCTTAATATTTTTTCATTGGCTTCTTTCTTTTTCTGGGAAAAGGTCGTGCATGAATGATTTTTAGTGCTTCTAAGTCTTCAACAAAGGGTATTGCATATAAATATGCTTCTCTTTCCTCGTCCTGTTCTTCCTCGGTAAGGGGGAGTAACAAAGATAGTCCTAGTTGGTTAACTTTAGGAGGAATTTGTATCTCCCAGTATGTATGTCTTTCTAATTCAATGAATATTTCCTCTATTGTCGGCTGATAATGTAACTCCTCTGGTTCTGGGGCCCACTCCAATCCACACCAAAGTTTGGTGCAATCAAGTTCTAACTGACTATGGCAAGGTGTTGGTAGGGTCGATGAACCAGTTGCTCAACGTGCCATCTATGTGAGCTATAGTTTAAGTTTCTAACCCATAGTCGAAACATTTCTTGTGGAGGTAGCGATCTGGAGGCACCTTCCTGCTCTGCTGCAAAAATTCTATATTTTTCCATTGTTGGAACCTTCCTAATTGTGAATGTAGGTTCTCCAATTGGCTATATTGCTCCATTTCTATCCAGATTAATAAAGAGGGGAATTTTATGGCCTTCCTACTTCTTAGCATTCCTTGCAGTTAGTCTAGATGATGTCGGCCATGTATTAGAACTAGATGAAGATTTTTTCCTTTTTAAAGATTTGGCCGATTGACTTTACCATGGTCATTTTGACATCGGAAGCTCGACCATATGGTGTAAATAATAATGATACAATTATTTCAATCCATCTTGCATGAAATTCGAGGATCACGTTGATAAGTAACCCCTTGGAATTTTTTTTTGTTGTTGACCCAGTCAAAATTTGCATCCAAGCATTTGCATTTGAGGTTTTTGGGACCTAGAACCCATCTTTGGAGTATCGGTGATTCTGTGAAGAATCCATCTTATTATTTCTATCATATTCTCGAGCCAGAGATATCTATGGTGACACTGTATGGCAATAAACTTTGTTGCTTCTTCCTTCCATTGATCGAAGTCATCGACTAGTGGTGCTCCTAGGAGATGTCTATTTTCTACTTTTGCTAGGAATTATGTCTCAGGATTCCAACAACCATCCTCCAATCCCCATTCTATAAAACATTTTCGTTTCTTTCTCCAATCCATCTCCTCCAGTCGTGACTGTAGGATATTCTACATCTGAATTTACAAAGACGTTGTGGTTGTTCTGTAGAACCTTTCTCTTGGTCTTGATCCTTCCACTATCTCAACGAATTTTCCTCTCAGTCTCGGCATATCTAATTCCAGTTCGACAATATTCAAAAATTTAGGGGAAGTTGCAGATTCGCTCGATTGCTCGGTCGAATCTATACTATGTTGTGGGGAAGAAAATAACAATGACGCAAAGTCATATTTATCCTCCAAATTTATACATAGGAGAGGGAGATTCAAATTAAATGTGGCTAGTTGTTCTTTAAAGTTGTGCACCTCTGTCACAATTGTTGGTGGTATGTTCGACTCATATGAGGGGACGTTTAGGGTAGTGCTTAGTTGGAAAGCATGGAGGTCCTATCATGCATTAATTGTGGTGATTTCCACTTGTATTTCATTCGTGTCGAGTCATCTTGAAGTTATATTAGTGGTTGTGCAACAGTGTTTTGCATCACGTTGAGCATTAATATTCTTGTCAGATTCGTCGATCCTTTATTTTCACATATTAAATGTATTATCCTTCTTGGAGTCAAACTTTTCGTGGCCCGTTTTTTCTCTTGCTCAATCAACTAAATATCCTATGTTGATCCATAGTCAATACATGGTTCGACCTGTTAGTAACATTT
The DNA here is from genome assembly GCA_032191745.1 of Picea mariana. Lineage (NCBI taxonomy): Eukaryota > Viridiplantae > Streptophyta > Pinopsida > Pinales > Pinaceae > Picea > Picea mariana. Next base: position 27,534 of record JASDQU010586274.1, on the reverse strand, counting down.
CTTGTCCGGGGCTCGAGAGCACCCAGATCTGCAGGTTGCACGAGAAGCTCCCAAGCGCAACACACAGAAGAAGTCCTTTTTGAACTTAAAATCAAGCGAGCAGGCATTTCATTCTTCAGCAGAAAGGATGCAGCGACAGATTAATCGAGTCGTGCCAAGTATTCAAGGGGGCGCCAATCGTGATCAGTATAAGCGCAATAGTTATTTCTCGAACTTCGGATTCGAGAGTTCGAGGGGCAGATCTTGTTTTTTGGTTGCACGAGATTGCGAGTTGCGAAAAGTACCCGGAGGGGGTCAACCTTCACTGACCATCGCGTCTCGGGACCTCGCGAAGGGAGAATGCCAAAGTTTAATACTCCAATTCGCAAAGCCACGAGTTGCGAGAGGCATTAGTACTTGGGCCTTAGCCGACGGTTACATGTAAAGGGCGTTGACCGGAAAAGGAGCTCGGTTCATATCGCCATCTCGGGGAGAGAGAGTGTAAAAAGGGGAGCCGAGGGTCTTCGACCCGTGAGCTTACGAATTGCGAAGTTAAAAAGAGCTTTAAATGATGGGCCCACAGTATCGCGAAGGTGATCTCATCCGTCCATCTACAGGAGAACCTGGCACGTGATTAAGCCGCCTCGGCGTTTCGCCCATCGCGATTTCAAGGTACAAAGAGCAGCTTCGTTACTTCGCGACGCGCGAGGTGCCGAGAGCATTCAGGGCCCAGGCCCACAGCAGCATGAGAAGGATTCGGAACCATCAAATCTAGAAGGATGCGTGCCACTAGATTAAGTCGTCTCGGTGTTTCGCTCATCGTGATTTCAAGAAGAAAGAATCAGTCCTCCTTATTCGCGAACGCAAAAAACCTCCATGGGAATAAGAGCAGGGTCACGGTCCCCGGTCACTCGAAAAATTAAAGGGCTAAGCAGAAGAGGGCCTGAAGGCGTCGGGTCCAGTCACCGAAAGTATCGTCATGATTTCCATATGCTGTCAGAAGCGATTTCGCTCATGGTTTTCGCTTGAAGTAAATGAAGATGTGATTGGGTGGTTGAAACCTCCTTTCATTCATTAAGTTTTAGGTATGGAGGGTTCGGCAAGCGGTATGCTCGAAGGGGTTCTGTGTACTGATTTTTCTAGAGAATCCATGCCGAAGTCCTCGATTAGACAGAGAAGTCTGCACACCCCATTTTGGCCTTTAATGTTTCATCTACCTCCCCTACAAATTCCATGCGAAGTTATGGAGACGTATGATGAAGGACTTCTGCCCGAAGATCGATTGAAGAGACGTTACGCCTTGGGGGGTCAGCACGCTTCTGTTGGGAAAGTCTGCCTAGGTATATGTATTGATTTTTTGTATTTTGGAAAGGATCGATGGTTGAGCAGAGCTCCCGGTTGTAAAGCTTTAATGAAGCACTGATAGTCTGGTTATGTATGAATTTTTGAGACTTCTCTCCTTTTGAATGCCAATTTCTTTTACATCTTTGTTATACTGTGTTAGAACAGATCAAAATTGGAGGATCCAGTCGAGCTGCAGCTGTTATAGGATGATGTTGTAATGGATCATTGTAATAGTTGCGCTGTCACTAATCAGTTCTTGTGATTTTCCCAGCACTGAGTGACTTGGATCCAGTCAAGTCCCCTTTCAGTTTCTTGAGACCTTGAACCAAGCAGATCTTGCATTCAGATTCTTTCTTCTGCAAACTGCTGAAAGCCTGTTGCCCAAATTTGTTTGTTCACCTTTCTTATTAAGTCTTCCACCTGTTCATCTTTTAATCAACCCACTGGCTGAAGTTAGGTCGAGACCTCCTTTGTTACTTACGTACCAGACCCAGTCCCTGAGTTAGAGTGATATCTCCTCGAGTCTTTATCTCCATTTGATCATCCTTTTATGAACAAACCGTGACATTAAACTGATGGGTGTCGGGCTCTGCTCCTGCAAGCAATCCAGGAGTGACTTCCGACGCTAACATTTCTAGCATCATTGTCGGGGATTGAAGTTGAATATTTTCCCTAGGATTGAACGATAACGATCACCTAATTCTGAAGGTTCATCAGATATCAGAACTATTGAGATTTCTACTGTGCACCTGGCGACTCCATTGTGATGACTCCGCTGGGGAGGACCTGCTCTATTAATTGTGGCTTTCAGAGGTAGACACACGCAGTCTCATCCACAACTCCCTCTTGCTAATCTTGAAGCTGACCCGAAGGTGGCTCTCAGAAGAGAAAAGAGATCTGTAGAAGAAGTTTCCATCACCGAAACACGTAATCTGCTATCCCCTTCTATAGAAGCTCCGTTTTCTCCTCCTCGACTTCCTAACAGACCATGTTCTGAAGTTTCCCGTTTCCTAAATTTCGGGAGTGTTCCTGCTGAGTTTTCCCCTCCCGGTCTGGGATTGGAGGGAGAAATCCTTGTCACTCCCCTTTCTCCTGAAGTTGTTCCTGAGCGTAGACCCAAGACCGCAGAAGATTTCCCCACGTCTAGTCTTACCTCTCCTACGCAAAGAAGAGCGCCTACTGATTTGAGTTCATTAGCTTTCTCCTTGAATCCCCTTTTCTTTCCCACTCCACTTCAGAACTCATTCCCGATAGCCCCTTCGTGAACTCCTTCTCCTCCAAGTTCTCCTCTACCTAATATTCCTATGGCTGGTGCTAATCCCCCTCCGAATAGAATGGATGCCATAGTCGCTGCCAGATATGCTCCCTTAGTTCTACCTCATCCTATGAATCCTCTCCCTGCTGGAGATTACTTGAATTATATGCCCAAGTTCACTGGGGAAGGGGACATAACTACGGAGGAGCACTTGGTTGCGTTCTACAGTTATGCAGACAACCTGAACATTGAAAATGAAGATGTTTGGATGAGAGTCTTTGTCCAGAGCCTGGATGGCGAGGTGAGGAAATGGTTTAGAGGACTGGCCCCCAGATCTATTACTGGTATCGAAGCCCTAGATGGTGTTTTCCTGAGGCAGTGGGGCGACCGGAAGGATTTCATGTATTACATGATAGAGTTCGGGTCTTTGAAGAAGATGGATGGAGAGTCCATCTCCGACTTCTCCAAAAGATTCAATAAGATGTATAACAAAATCCCTTCCGAGTTAAAGCCTTTAGAAGCCTCAGCCAAGATTTCTTATGCTAGTGCGTTTGGCCCCGATTTTTGTCTGTTACTGAGAGAAAGGAGAGCCACCTCCTTAGCTCAAATGAAAGATGCGGCCATAGAAGTGGAATCCAATGTATTAGCAGCTAACAGACTGAGGAACAAGGCTGACGCAGACAGAAGAAAGGGAAATTTTGAGGCCTCAACTTCTAGCCCATCGCTGCCCCACACTCAAGTGGATGAACTGACCAAGATGGTGAAGGCTCTGTCTACAGAGATGGAGAGACTGAAAGTCGAGGGGAGGCAAGCATACAAGGGCCCTCGGAACGCCGAAAACCAAGGAGGTTTCAGGAGGCCAAACAACACAACTCCCCCGACTATGCAGAGAGAAAGGGGAAGAGACAGAGACGACCAGAAGATTCAGTCCCCTTTTCAAAATAATTTTGTGGCCGAGGGGGAAGAAGGGGAAACATATGAGCTAGATCCTGAAATCCATTGCTTAGGGGACACTCCTCCTTTTCTTCATCTCACTCAATCAGCATATAAGGAGTCAGCTAAATGAACTAAGCAAGGGAGACAAGGTGAGTGGTAGCCCAGGAAGATATGATCTGAGGTCTAAGAAAAGGACAACAACACCTGATATTCCTGAGCAGTCCACTAGAACAGAGAAACTTGCTAAAGAAGTAGTAGATAGTCACAAAGGTAAGAAGGCTCAACTCCTCTCTCTCGTTGTCCACACTCATGTTCCTGAAATAAGAGAAATCCCAAAGCTTACATCTTCTTTTAATTTCGGGCATGAAGTTCAAAAGATCAGAATCCCTGTGCCCCTGATAGAATTGATTAAGCATGAAGGGTTCAAGAAACGCTTCTCTAAGCTTTTACAATATGAGGTCTCATGCTTTCCCACAGACTCAATCAATCTACAAGATGAAAAGCCTGCAGTTGTCCTAGGTCCTATGGTAGAAGATAGGAATGACTCATCCCCTCCCTTCTACACCTCCTTGAACATACATGACAAGGTACTGCACAACTGCTTGATGGATTCCAGGGCTTCTCACAACCTCATGCCCAAAACTGTCATGGAAGAACTAGGACTGGAAGTCACCCGAGCCTATCATGACCTCTATTACTTTGATTCCAGGAAAGTTCAGTGTCTTGGAGTTATCAAAGACCTGGTCGTCACCTTGTTCCAGTTGCCCATGAAAAGTGTGGTCATGGATATCGTAGTAGCTGATGTTCCCCCCAAGTTCGGTATGTTATTGTCAAGATCTTGGATAAAAAGACTAGGGGGAACCTTGCAGATGGACCTTACATATGCTACTATCCCAGTGTTTGGAGGAGATCATAGAAGACTATACAGGGAAGCTCAACTGGCCTATATAATCAGCGATGAATCCAACCCTACCAATCATCCCATCTTTGCCTTGGACACTGATTTAGGCTCCAGTTTACTACAACTCACCCATGCCCCCGAGCCTCCTCTCGAACTCAGAAAGCATCCCACCATTTCCCCTGAATTTCCTTCTCCCATCGCCCCCGTTTGGAAAATGTTCTTTGATGGAGCCTCTTCCAGGGAAGGTGCTGGAGCTGGGGTGGTTCTCATGTCACCTTCTCGGGAAACCATATCTCTGTCATGCAAATTAGAATTTGAAGCTACCAACAATGTGGCAGAGTATGAATCTCTCATTCTAGGATTAAGAGCCGCAAAGGAAATGGGAATTCGGGAAGTAGTAGTTTTTGGAGATGCAGAGTTAGTGGTTCAGCAGATCAGGAACGCTTATCAAGCTAAGCATCCTCGACTCAGGAGTTACAGGAATGAGGTTTGGGACCTTATTGACAGTTTCTTCTCAACGTTTAATATTTATTTCATCCCAAGAGAAGAGAACACCATAGTGGATTCCTTGGCAACCTCAGCTAGCAATTTCAAAGTACCCTTGCCACCCAAACTCAGATATGATGTAGAGGTAAAATATAGGCCCTCCATACCTGACAACGTCAAACATTGGAAGGTATTCGAGGATGATATCGAGGTCAAGAGGTTCTTAGAGACTATCAAGGACTTTTCAGAAATGAACATCGACCAAGACGTCGTCTCAGAGGAAGAGCTCGATGGGGGTAATTTTATGAATAAGATTGCAGAGCGTGACATTGTACAGCTGCCCAGCAACCATATTCTCAGAGGATTGATTCCTTTGGAAATTTTATTTGATAGAAATGATGTTTCTATGAAAGGAGAAGTCTCAGAGGAGGACGTTGGTACTATTTAGTGCAACATTTGGACCGAGAGTGAACCCAAGTATATCAAATTGTCAAAGAGTCTGACAAAGGAGAGGAGGTCTGAATACATTGGACTTTTGAAGGAATTTGCGGATGGTTTCTCCTGGTCATACGAAGACCTCAAAACATATGACATCTCTGTCATCGAGCATAAAATCCCATTAAAAGAATATGCAAGGCCATTTAGGCAGAAGCTGAGACAGATCAATCCTATGTTGTTGCCTATCATGGAGAGGGAAGTGAAGAAGTTTCTCCAAGCTCAGATCATTGTACCGCTGAGATATTCGGAATGGGTGGCCAACTTGGTGCCAGTAAGGAAAAAGAGTGGAGAGATCCGGCTCTGTGTAGACTTCATAAACCTGAACAGGAGCTCGCGAAAAGATAACTACCCCTTACCAAATATGGAGCATATATTGCAGAGGGTGACAGGAGCTTCCAAGATGTCCATGATTGATGGTTTCTCTGGCTACAATCAAGTCTTGGTTCTTCCTGAGGACAGAGAAAATATGGCGTTTACCACCCCGTGGGGCACATTCATGTATGCCAAGATGCCATTTGGATTAATGAATGCAGGTGCAACGTTTCAGCGTGCCATGGACATAGCTTTCGTCGGGGAGAAGGACAAATTTGTGGTCATCTATCTGGATGAAATCACAGTGTTTTCAAGGTCGAATAAAGAACACTGTCATCATCTCAGGAAGGTCTTCCTGAAATGCAGGGGTTTTGGCATTTCATTAAACCCCAAGAAATCTATGTTCGCCATGCAAGAGGGAAAATTATTGGGCCACATAGTATCAACAGAAGGAGTCAGGATTGACCCTAGCAGAGTTGAAGCAATACATGCCTTATCAATCTCGAGGTCCAAGAAGGAGGTCCAATCCTTCCTTGGTAAGATCAATTTTCTGAGGAGGTTTGTGCCTAACTTTGTTGAGGAAGTAAAACTTATAACAACCATGCTAAGGAAAGGAAACGAAGTGAGGTGGACTTCTGAGTCACGACATTCCTTCGAACAAATAAAGAAGGCCCTAACTGAAGCCCCCGTGCTTATTAGTCCCGACTACTCAAAGGATTTCCTTATTTTCTCCTTTGCCTCTTCTGACATGGTGGTCGTTGTCTTATTACAAACAAACAAGGCCGGACTTGAGAAGCCTATTGCTTATTTCAGCCGAGTGTTGAGGGATGCTGAAGTCGTGTATAACACTATGGAGAAGCAGGCCTATGCCCTGGTAAAGGCTCTCAAGGCATTCAGAATCTACATCCTGCAGTAAAAAATCATCGCTTACGTCCCCTCAGTTGTTGTTAAAGACATTCTCATCCAGCCTGACATAGATGGGAGAAGGAGTAAGTGGATCACCAGGATTTTGGAGTTTGACCTGGAAATAAAGCCTACCAAATTGATCAAAAGTCAGGGCTTAGCCAAGCTGTTGGCTGAAGACAATTGCCAAGATTTGGGAATAATTTTTATCAACGAATTCTCAGGAATCTAGCAGGGTCGGCTGTCTGAAAGAGACCCTCAAAAGGATCCCCATTTGGCCTGATGTCCTTGGTATAAGGATGTCATATACTTCCTACAGGAGTTGCAGCCTCCAGATGACCTGCCAAGAAACAAAGCAAGAGCTCTGAAGCTCAAGGCAGTCAGATATTGCCTTATTGATCAAATTTTATACTAGAAAGACCCCCTGGGGGTGTTGTTAAGATGCATGGATCCACAGGAGGCCGACAAGATCATGGTTGAATTTCACAGCGGCTTATGTGGAGGGCACCATTTCTGGAAGGCCACAGCCCACAAAATCCTTAGGGCTGGATACTACTGGCCTACTATGTTCGCTGACGTCTGCAAAAAGGTCAGAACCTGCATCAAATGTCAAAAATTCACAGGAAAGCAACAACTCAAGTCTCTGTCGTTAAAACCGGTGGTGGTTTCGGGGCCTTTCCAGTAGTGGGGCCTAGATTTCATTAGAGAAGTTCACCCCACTTCCAGTGGGTAGCACAGATGGATCCTGACTGCTACTGACTTCTTTACCAAGTGGATCGAAGCTATCCCTACCAGGAGTGCTTCCCACAAGGTAATCATCGGGTTCCTGGAAGACCTCATCACAAGGTTCGGTTTCCCAACTAAGATTGTCACCGATAATGCAACCACTTTTGGGTCTGAGCCATTGGCCAAGTTCTGTGAGTAGTTCGAAATCAAACTAGTTCATTCCACTCCATATTATCCACGGGGAAACGGTTTGGCAGAGTCCTCCAACAAGAGTCTGATAAGAATCATCAAAATATTGTTGGAAGACAATAAGAAGGCTTGGCATTCAAGATTAAAGTTTTCTCTGTGGGCCGATCGAGTAGCCACAAAGAGGTCTATCAATGTTTCTCCTTTCCAATTATTCTATGGAGAGGAGGTTTTTTTCCACTCTCATTTAGCCATTCCTGTAGAAAAATTCCTCCAAGACCAGCAGGAGGAGCCTAATGACATGATCAGAAGGATTCATCAGCTAGTGGAAGTCCAGCAGGTCAGGGAGCAGGCAATGGACAGAATTCAAGATCATCAGCAAAGAATCAAGTAGGTTTTAATAAGAAGGCCAAAAGGGAAGGATTTCAGACAGGAGACATGGTGCTGAAATGGGATGCTCCTAAACAAGATAAGGGCAAACACGAAAAGTTTGAAGCCTTATGGATCGGGCCCTTTAAAATCTCTGAGGTTTTCTCAAATAACACATATCGGCTGCAGGATTTGGACGGTGAAGAAGTGTTCGGCGACCCAATGAATGGGCATTTTCTTAAAAAATATTTTGTCTGAGCCATCTGTGGCTCCTATGTTTCGTAAATATTGTCCTTTCTATTCTTTGTTTCTACTTTTATTGTTTCGGCTTAGTAAATGACTCCATAGCCCAACAATAAGGCACTGGAACTGCAAATGAGTCCTTAGAGCATCACGGGGATGACTCTATCCCCCATGGAGCCTAATGTTAGTAACACTTCTTGTCCGGGGCTTGAGAGCACCCAGATCTGCAGGTTACACGAGAAGCGCCCAAGCGCAGCACACAGAAGAAGTCCTTTTCGGACTTAAAATCAAGCGAGCGGGCATTTCATTCTTCAACGGAAAGGATGCAGTGACAGAGCAAAACAACGGATTGATGGGAAATTGCAGATTAATTGAGTCGTGCCAACTATTCAAGGGGGCGCCAATCGCGATCAGTATAAGCGCAATAGTTATTTCTCGAACTCGGGATTCGGGAGTTCGAGGGGAATATCTTGTTTTCTGGTTGCGCGAGATTGTGAGTTGCGAAAAGTGCCCGGAGGGGGTCAACCTTCACTGACCATCGCGTCTCGGGACCTCGCGAAGGGAGAATGCCAAAGTTTAATACTCCAACTCGCGAAGCCGCGAGTTGCGAGAGGCGTTAGTACTTGGGCCTTAGCCAACGGTTACATGTAAAGGGCGCTGACCGGAAAAGGAGCCCGGTTCGTATCGCCATCTCGGGGAGCGAGAGTGTAAAAAGGGGAGCCGAGGGTCTTCGACCTGCGAGCTCGCGAATCGCGAAGTTAAAAAGAGATTTAAATGATGGGCCCACAGTATCGCGAAGGTGATCTCAGCCGTCCATCTACAGAAGACACCTGGCACGTGATTAAGCCGCCTCGGCGTTTCGCCCATCGCTATTTCAAGGTACAAAGAGCATCTTCATTACTTCGTGATGCGCAAGGTGCTGAGAGCATTCAGGGCCCGGGCCCACAGCAGCATGAGAAGGATTCGGAACCGTCGGATCTAGAAGGACGCGTGGTGCTAGATTAAGCCGTCTCGGCATTTCGCTCATCGTGATTTAAAGAAGCAAGAATCAATCCTCCTTATTCACGAACGTTGAAAACCTCCATGGGAATAAGAGAAGGGTCACAGTCCACGGTCACTCAAGAAATTAAAGGGCTAAGCAGAAGAGGGCCTGAAGGCATCGGGTCCAGTCGCCGAAAGTATCGTCACGATTTCCAAATGTTGTCAGAAGTGATTTCGCTCCTGGTTTTCGCTTGAAGTAAATGAAGATGTGATCGGGTGGTTGAAACCTCCTTTCGTTCATTAAGTTTGAGGTATGGAGGGTCCGGCAAGCGGTCTTCTTGAAGGGGTTCTGTGTACTGATTTTTCTAGAGAATCCATGCCGAAGTCCTCGATTAGATAGAGAAGTCTGCACATGCCATTTTGGCCTTTAATGTTTTAGCTACCTCCCCTACAAAGTCCACGAGAAGTTATGGAGACATCTGACGAAGGACTTTCGCCCAAAGATCGATTGAAGAGACGTTACGCCTTGGGGGGCGAGCGTGCTTCTGTTGGGCAAGTCTACCCAGGTATATGTATTGAGTTTTTTTATTTTGGAAAGGATCGATGGTTGAGCAGAGCTCCCGGTTGTAAAGCTTTAATGAAGCACTGATAGTCTGGTTATGTATGCATTTTTTAGACTTCTCGCCTTTTGAATGCCAGTTTCTTTTACATATTTGTTATACTGTGTTAGAACAGCTCGAAATTGGAGGATCCAGTCGAGCTGCAGCTGTTATAGGATGATGTTGTAATGAATCACTGTAATAGTTGCGTTGTCACTAATCAGTTCTTGTGATTTTCCCAGCGCTGAGTGACTTGGAATTGGAGGATCCAGTCAAGTCCCCTTTCAGTTTCTTGAGACCCTGAACCAAGCGGATCTTGCATTCAGAGTCTTTCTTCTGCAAACTACCGAAAGCCTGTTGCCCAAAGTTGTTTGTTCACCTTTCTTACTAAGTTTTCCACCTGTTCATCTTTTAATCAACCCACTGGCTGAAGTTAGGTCGAGACCTCCTTTGTTACTTACGTACCAGAACCAGTCCCTGAGTTAGAGTGATATCTCCTCGAGTCTTTATCTCCATTTGATCATCCTTTTATGAACAAACCGTGACATTAAACTGATGGGTGTCGGGCTCTGCTCCTGCAAGCAATCTAGGAGTGACTTCCGACGCTAACACGACCAACTACTTCTTTTGTATCATTGAGTTTCCTATTGTCGGTTCTTCTTAGTCGATGTTCTTGATAATTACTTCGTTTATCTGTTTTATTGTAGTCCTCTCTATGATGTCTTCGATCGCTTGAACTTTGTTCGCTGGATCTGAATCCTCCTCGATAAATCTATTGTCTCTTTATGAGGATTTTCATAAGTCTAGTGATGGAGTTGTGTGTTGATCTCATCTTCATACACTTTCTTTGTGGTTTAACGAGGGGCTTCTTTCTCTCTCCATTCTACTTTTCCTTTACTTTTTTCTTCCAAGCTTTGGAACTTCTTTAATAATTATATTTTCCTATAATAGTTTCTTGTACCTCAATGTTATACTAGAATTCTTCATAAATGACTTTTTGTTTATTAATATAAGGATTTATTTCTTGATACTATTATTAATCTAATTTATTTTTTTCGACTTTGACCGAACTGTTATATTTCCAGTTTTGGTGGATCCCTATTGGCATTACTTTGATCCAGGTGGATATTGGTGGCCACCCACCATTTCCAAATGGCTCAAAACCGTTTTCTGACCATTTTGGCAATTTACTATTTTTAGCAGTTTTTCGGGTCTTGAACTTCTGGAGCCATTTTGAGGCCCTAAACGATGTTTTTGGGGTATGTTGCGGTTGCAAAATTTCATCATGAAATTTTGTGGAAAATGTTGTAGTCCTCGGATAGATCTTTCCAATGGGCTATCATACGCCTAAAACGGAGATTGTATGCAAAAGTTACGACCCTGGGAAGTTGATGTACCAACTTACCCAAACGGGGCCCACATGACTTTTGGCACTTCATCTCCCAGGGTTAGGTTTTTGGATGTCTAGGACTTTTGGCATTCCCATTTATTGT
>JASDQU010586274.1:0-16199 GCA_032191745.1 Picea mariana | reverse complement strand
CTGTGTTTATGGTTGCATCTCTGATACATTTCTGTTATATTATTGAATATCTACAATATCTCTGTGCATTTCTTTATTATATCTCCGCTCTCATTTCGTGCCAAAAATAATCCGGATCATACTTTCTACAAAATTTGTCAACAGGGTTCCTCATCTTTATGTATTACAATTTTTTAATCGGGCACCATTAATTACTTTTTTAATTGGGTTCTCCAACAAAGTTTAAATTTGAACTCTGCTTATCGGTCAAATATCTTCTATAACATAAGGACCAATCCATGTTGTCTCTAACTTCTTGGTTTTTCCTTTGATTCGGTTGTCGTATAGTAGAACTAGGTCTCCATTTTTCATCTCCTTCTTTTTTAGGTGACGATCATGAAATGATTTATGTTGTTGTTTTTGAACTTCTTCTATCTTATTCAATTGGTAAAGACGATCATGTATGCTTTTGTCTTGGTCGAATTTAGCAACAGTTGCTACTCTGTCTGAGTTGGCCCAGAAGTGAAGTGGGATCACAGCTTCTTGTCCATAGACAAGTTTAAAGGGATTATGTCCAGTCGATCTCTTATAAGAAGATTTGTATGCCCATAGTATTCCAAGAATTTTTTCGTCCCAGTCGTTCTTGTCATTGTCGCAGATTTTAGTGAGTCCTTTATGTAGTGTCTTATTAAATGCTTCAACAACACCATTTTCTTGAGGATGGGATGTCATTGTTCTTCTGTGATCAATGAGAAATTTATTTAACAGGACTCAGATCATCTCATTTATAAATTGTGTCCCTTGGTCATTGATTAGTGTCAGTGGGCATCCAAATATTGTGATTATTTTCTCATAAATAAATTTTGATGTGAACTCTTTAGTGCATGTTTCGATTGGTTCTTCTTCCTCCCACTTAGTCACATATTCGACTACAGTGATAATATATTTTGTGCATGTTCTTATTGCTCTTTAGGGAAATGGACCAACAAAGTCGATGGCCTAGATCTCAAATGGTTGATTAGGGTTGACCGACTGTAATGAAATTTCATTCTTCCATAGATGTCGACCCATTCTTTGACAATTATCACATTTCTTGACCTATTCCCAACAATATTTATGATTAATTGGCCACCACAAACCTTCCCGAAGTATCTTTCATTTTGTCATGTTGGCCTGAAAGTGGCCCCCAGCTGGTCATGCATGTGCCTCATTGATAATCTCTTCTCTTTCATGTTCTAGAGAAAATCTCCTTAAGATGTCATCAAGCCCCATTTTGTATAGATATCTCTTTATGATTGTGAATGGTGTTTCTCTTATATCTAACACTTTATTTTTATTTGTTGAGAGATGTTCTGGTGCCTTCCCCTCCTACAAGAAATTTTCTATTTATTCCATATATTTTTATGATGCTTCGACACAGAATAGATGTGCATCTGGAAGGTCGTCCTCTATGTCATTCAGGTCCTCCCCTGTCTCGAGTCACGATAGATGGTTGGGCGTGATGTTCTTTTTCTTGAGTCAGATGATTATATCGAATTCAAATTCTTGGAATATTAATAACCAAAGAGATATTTTTCCTTGATGAACAAGTTTATTGACTAGGTATTTTAATGCTTGATGATCTATAAAAAATTTGAATGGGTTCGCAAGTAAGTAATGTCGTAATTTCTGCAAAGAAAATATCATTGACAAGGCTTTCCTTTCTATGGTTGAGTAATTATTTTTTTCTTTATTCAACTTCCAACTAGTATACATGTTCGTGTGGTCAATTTTGTTCTCATATGGTTGTGCTAGAACCGACCCAACAACGACATTTGAAGCATCTACATGGATCTAAAAACTTCTCGACCAGTTGGGGAATTTTAGTATGGGGGCTTCGACCAGTTTCATCTTTAAAATTTTGAATGACTCTTGGTAGTCTTGACTCCATCTAAACTCAATTTCTTTCTGAAGAAACTAATCCATTGGGAAAGTGATATATGAATAGTGGAGTATAAATTTTTGGTAATACCCAGTATGTCTGAGGAATATTTTAATCTATTTCTGGTTTAAAGGTGGCTTTAAGTCAAGGATGATTTTGATTTTTTCCATGTCAACTTTTACACCATCCTTACATACCACGTCTGTTGGAGTTACTTCACACACACCTAGGATTTCTTTTTCCTAAGATTTTTCCTTGTTTATTAGTCATAATTAGTCATTATCCAGTATCCTATATTTTAGGGGAGAATATTCCACCTGGAGAATATTCTCTTTCAGTTGACACTTCAGTTTGACTAGTTGAGTTGAGTTTAGATGTTGCATTGGTTTTATCACCATGTAACATTGGGATCATCACCATGATAATTTGAAATTTCCTTGGGATCATCGCCAAACTGGTGCATTACCCTTGATTCCTTGAGTTAATTCCTCACTACTCTTTGTTCAGTCAATTAACTGAAGACTAGTTGACTAGTTAACTCAACTAGGTGGCAGTTCACTCTCGTAACCGCCTGAGAGACTAGAATAGGTGGCATTTCACTCCTGTAACTGTTGATGTGTGTCTAGATCACTCTAGACCACCACTATGGCGCATTGGTTCTCCTCCAGTGTGCACTCATTGAGTTATACAGAATATATCATGTGTAAATTATTCATTATTCACAACGGTTAATGATAATTATTTCATTCTTTCTCTCCTTCTTCTTCTTTCTCAAATTATCTCTACAAATGTGTGTATTATTTTTTATCTAGATCTATTATGTGCAAGTTCAACACATTTACATGGTATTAGAGCTGACAGACTACTAATCAAAAGCTACACCAAATTTTTTTGCAGGTACAAAAGATTGAAGACAACGGAAAGATGGATTTCCCAAAAGAATTCATTCTTACACCTTACAACTATTTTTCATGGAAGGAGAAAATAGTCATACATCTCAGAACCAAAGGGTTGTACAAGTTAACCTTGAATACAGATACAAAAACAACATTAGCCATAGAAAAATCCAAGTACTTAAATTGCATGGATGAGGCACTCGAAACAATTTGCAGTCTTATTTCTCCTGATCTCCTTTTTCACATATCTTTCTGTAAGACTCCCAATGAAGCCTATACCACCTTGTAAGGGATATTTAGAAAATAGTATGAGATGAGGGGACAAATCCTGGAGGTGGATCTGCTCACATTGGATCCAAAAATCTTTGATAATATCCAAGATTTCTTTACAAAATTCAAGGATTTACTGTCGCAACTCAAAGCTTGCGGGGTTGATAAATAGAAGGAGGAGAAACAAATGGTTATAACCATTCTCTCCAAGCTTGGTCCTAAATTATTTGTATTTGTATCTGCATTCCATTTTGTCAGATTTGCCTCTGGAGCCAACTGGAAGATTCCTTCTCTTGAGGACTTTATCGAATCTGTGACACAAGAGCAAACCAAGCTCATCAACATGGGCACAATCAAAGGCCCAAGGGTGCATGCACTCACTCTGCATGATGGCAGCCACAAATATCATAAATATAAATAGAAATAGAAATAGAAATAGAAATCTCATGCACATCCTAAGAAGGAAGGGTACACAAAACCCTTCACCAATGCCTCCAGATCCAAAGGGGAAAAGGGAAGAAAAAGGGAGAAATGCACATATTTTCACAAAGGATTCCATTCGGAATATGCATGCATGAAAAAAATATATATATCTAATGTCTCAAATACTTCAGAAAAACAACATTGGATATCGCATCCCCGAGGGTGCAAAGAAGAAGAAGCTAGAAGATCTGAATTCCAAGAAAGGCAATTCTAGCCATGCCTTGATTGCCATCAACTGCTATCCCGATGCTTGGATCATTGATTCAGGAGAATCACATCACATGGATGCCTCAAAAGTAGTATATTATTATTTGGATGCATGCAAAGGTCCTCCAATTCTGATGGGGGACAACTCTTCTGTTGAAGTCATCGGCAAAGGAAGGATTGAACTCACCAACGGAAGCTTCGAGAATGTGTTGCACGTTCCCAAACTTTATGTCAACCTTCTCTCTGTGTATCAGATGATGAATTCCGACACCAGAAATAAAGTCATATTCACATCAAATTTCATGGAAATCTACGACATGCAAACCAACTCCAGGGTTTCTATCAGTGAGGTAAATCATCAGTCTAGATTTTATACTTTTTCTGAATTCATTGAACCTGATTCTGCTTTACTGCTTAATCATGCTGATGAAAGTAGTAGTATATGGCACAAAAGGTTTGGACATTTGAATTTCATATATATGCAACAGCTTAGCAACCAAATCTTGGTTGATGGTCTACTAGACATCCATTTCTCCAAGGGAGTATGTGAGGGATGTGTTCTCGAAAAACACCCTCGAGATAAATTCAACAAAGGAAAGTATCAAAGAGGTTCTGTACCTTTAGATTTGATCCATGGTGACCTCATGGATACTTTTCCACATCCATCCATTAGCAAAGAGAGGTTTTTTCTCATTTTTTTTTATGATTTCTCATGTTTTACATGGATCTACTTTCTCAGGCAAAAATCCGAGGTCTTTCAACACCTCAAAGATTTCAAAGCCTTGGTTGAGACACAGTCCAGAAAGAAGATCAAAGTCCTTCGAACTAATAATGGGGGAGATCATGTAAATCATGAGATCCATAATCTTTTCCATGAGGCATGGATTCAGTTGCAGCACACAATTCCCTATACTCTGCAGCAAAACGAAGTTGCTGAGTGGAAAAACCGATCTCTAAAGGAGATGGAATCTTGCATGTTTCATGAAAAGTCCCTACCACAGAGACTATGGGTTGAAGAACTTGATTGTGCAACATACATCCAAAACAGATCTCCCGATAGATATGTCAAGAATAAGACCCCCTACGAGGATTGGAGCGGCCTCAAACCATAAGTGACCCACTTTCACATTTTTGGTTCACATGCATGGGCCCGAATTCCCTCTGAAAAGAGGAAGGCACTTGATCCACAGAGCACTGAGTGCATTTTTGTTGGATAACCCAATGGTGTTAAGGGATATAATATTATTGATCTTTCCTCATATTGACTCATCATTGAGCGAAGTCTCCAATTCGAGGAAAGTGTATCGCATGCACCTCAACAGCCGCATGCAGACACCTTCATTCTTCCACCTGTCCAAGATGATGAGCATGCACATGCCGACTCTTCTTTAGACAAGAGTTATGATTCAGAGGACTTAGATGATTCCGATTTAGATTTAGTACATTCAGATGTAGAGTCAGAGCATCCATATGCAATTGTAGAGCCAGAGCAGAGGCCCAAGTGGGCACAGACTACTCTACAGGATGCAGGGGATCTCATTGGTGATCCAGCTGATACTAGGAGAACTCGATCTGATTTAGATGAGCCTCATGTTTCACTCACTGCCACTGAACCATTGCCCTCCAGGAATATTTTCTTGGTTCAGTCTTCAGATCCACAGTCTTATGGTGAGGCTGCTCGAAATCCATTTTGGGAATCCACCATGCAAGAGGAGTACAACTCCCTCCTCGAGTACCAGACTTGGGATCTGGTTCCCCTTCCTTCTGGGAGGAAACTCATTAGATGCATATGGGTCTACAAGAGTAAAAGCACAAAGGATGGATATATTAGTAGATACAAATCCAGGCTTGTTGCCAAAGGCTTTTAACAGGTTCATGGTATTGACTATGATGAGACCTTCGCTCCAGTAGCGAAGATGGATTCCATATGATTGGAACTTTCCATTGCAACAGCCAAAGGATGGGAAGTCCATATGATGGATGTGAAGAATTCATTTCTTCATGGTGATATCTCTAAGGAGATCTACATGGATCATCCCCAAGGATTTATGCAGGACTCATCTTTGGTCCGTCGACTGAAGAAGTCCCTTTATGGCCTCAAGCAGGCTCCGAGGGCATGGTATGCCAATATGGATTCCTACCTATTGTCACATAACTTTGTACATTGTAAATCAGACCCGAATGTCTACATGCTCAGGACGGTTGATTCACTTCTACTTTTAGTTTTGTAAGTTGATGATTTGTTGATCATCGAGTGCTCAACTTCAGTGATTGTTGCAGTCAAGAGGATTCTACATGACAAGTTTTTGATGATGGATATGGGTCCTCTATACTTCTTCCTTGGACTTGAGATCAGTTAGGATGCATCAGGCATCAAACTGTCTCCGGCCAAGTATGCATGAGATCTCCTTGAGAGATTTCACATGAAAAATTGCAAGTCTGCTCCGACTCCTTTCCTATCAAGAGTCAAACTTGAGGATGGTGGGGAGAATGGTGGGGAGACTCCACTGATTGAAAACACACTGTACAAAAAAAATTTCGGGAGCTTGTTGTATCTCACACACTCCAGACCAAACCTCTCTTATGAAGTTGGCACAGTTTCCAGGTTCATGCAGGAGTCACATGAGCTACATTGGAAAGCTACAAAGCATATCCTTCGATACGTACAAGGCAAAACCACCTTTGTGATTCATTATGCATCAGACTCTACATTATATATCATCAGGTTTAATGATTCTAACTGGGCTGGCGATAGCACTGATCACAAGTACACATATGGTTACTCACTCAATATTGGTTCTGGGCCTATTTGTTGGTCGAGCAAGAAGCAAGCCACCATTGTTGTATCTTCAGCCGAAGCAGATTATAGAGGGGTAGTTAACATAACCATTCAAGATATGTGGCTACAACATTTTCTCACTGAGTTGGGCATTCAGTTTCATCGGTCGATCATCATCTGGTGTGACAACTAGAGCACTCTGAAGTTCTCTAGAGATTGAATTCAGAGGCATCAGGCGAAGCACATCGAGATCCACATGCACTACATCCAGGACTTAGTACACGAAGGGATCATCGACTTAGAGTTCTGTCCTTCAGCAGAACATACGACATACATCTTCACCAAGACCTTCATTGAGCAGAAGTTCCATTCTCTACAAAGTCGTGTTGGAGTGAAGGACACAGTTTCCTAGCAACTGTAGTTCTTATTCTTACATACTTTGTACCTTGAGGTGGGGTTTTTCTCATGAGGTTTTCCCTCTTTCCTAACTTTATTTTTAGTGTATCTTTTGTATTTGGGTACCTAACATGGACTCGTTGTTGGGACCCATTCTTTATTTTCACCATACTGATGTTTAGGGGGGGTGTTGGAGTTACTTCACACACACCTAGGATTTATTTTTCCTAAGGTTTTTCCTTGTTTATTAGTCNTTAGGGGAGAATATTCCACCTGGAGAATATTCTCTTTCAGTTGACACTTCAGTTTGACTAGTTGAGTTGAGTTTAGATGTTGCATTGGTTTTATCACCATGCAACATTGGTATCATCACCATGATAATTACACCTTTCCTTGGTATCATCACCAGACTGGTGCATTACCCTTTATTCCCTGAGTTAACTCCTCACTACTCTTTGTTCAGTCAGTTAACTGAAGACTAGTTGACTAGTTAACTCAACTAGGTGGTAGTTCACTCCTGTAACTGCTTGAGAGACTATAATAGGTGGAATTTCACTCTCATAACTACCGGTGTGTGTCCAGATCACTCTACACCACCACTATGGTGCATTGGTTCTCCTCCAGTGTGCACTCATTGATTTATACAAAGTATATCATGTGTAAATTTTTTATTATTCACAATGGTTAATGAGAATTCTTTCATTCTTTCTCTCCTTCTTCTTATTTCTCAAATTCTCTCTACAAATGTGTGTATTATTATTTAGCTAGATCTATTATGTGTAGGTTCAACACATTTACAACGTCGCCTAAGAGAATTTCAATTGGTGTGGAAAATATGCACTTCTTAATATTGAGAGACAATTGGATTTGTATGCATCACTCAAGCATTAATCTAAGCCATTGTATATGGTTTTTGAACAGGTTGTATATAGTCTAATCGTCGAAGTAGAAAACCATTATCTTGTATATATATTCTTGAAAATATTTTACTACTATTCTTGAAAATATTGCTGGGCCATTCTTTAGCCCAAATGGAATTACCTTATAGGTGAAGGAGACAAATGTCGTCTTCAGTTGACCTTCTTTAGCTATAGGCACTTGATTGTGTCCTGAAAATCCATTTGTGAATGAGTAGAATTCATGACCTACAACTTCATTAATTAGTTCATCGGTGAATGGAGTGGGGAACAGATTTGTTAAAGTTAGTTTGTTGAGACCTCTAAAGTCGATGCAATTTCTTAACTTTTTAGGGTCATGCTTCTTCGGTTGAACCACCATGTGACTTTCCCATTCCTCTTTTTTGATTGGATATATGATGCCTACTGATAACATTCCATGTATTTCCTTCTAGACGATGTGATTGTATTTCTGAGCTAATTTGTAAGGTCACTTTTTGATTGGCTTTGCTCCAGGAATGAGTTCAATTTTCATTTCTCCCATTTCTTCTACAAGTCCTTTTAGATATTTATAGTCTCGTGAAAATACATCTTGATATTCTTTCAGTAAGTCGATTATGTCGGGTATATCCTTCTCTGTCCAGTAGTCACCTACTCATGCCATTTTGGTTCGATCGTCATTTGATATATTGAACTCTTTTGTACTTATTTTAGCATTCATCCACTCTGGTGGTTTTTCTTCTTTGGGATGTCAATCCCCTTATTCTATTTTGGTGAATATTTCTGGGAAGTCAGGTTGTTCGATTTCGTCATTTTCTTCCTTAGATATTTTTAATATTGATTTTACATAGTTTTTCATCACTGGGTGGTCACTTTTCCATCGAAAAATTTGGCTAGGACACGTTGTATTTTCCATATTGATTCTTTGTGTTGTTTTGTTTTCATTATTCTCTATCGAAACAAGGTGGCAAGTCGATGTCGATCCTACATCAACCATCATCTTCCCTTTTTCCTTTTGTATAGCTAGTGTCGGGTTTTATAGGAAGCTTTTAATTTTTTGTGTTGGTTCTCTTAGATGTTCCTCTTCCGGAATAAATTTGAAGTCTTTGATGAAATTTTATTTAATATCAAACCAATTCAGTGTATTGCCACATGCTTCTTCAATTTTATACCATTTATTTGGTATTTCATCTAGTGTGTTTGGGAACATGTGCATTTGTACCCTTTCATATCTATATATTATTATGCCCCATTCATTCTCACAACGGTGGATATGTTTGATTGGGTGGTACTCAACCTTGAATATAGGGATGTCGACTGCTTTGGATAGTTTCTTTTCTCCAAATCATTCTAAAAATAAGGTTGATACAGTTGTCAATGTTTGTAGTCTTGGGGAATGTGTTTCCCACCATCTTGCAGCTTGGCCTATGAAGGCTTCCACCAGACTTTGAGTTCTTCCTTGTTCTCCGACAGATTTATAAACTTCCTCGACATGCGTCGACATAATGTTTCGTTCATTGTAGCGTAGTAGATTTTTCATCGTGTTATCAGTCGAAATAAGTGTAGGATTTTTTTGAAGTCTCTTTTCATACACTATAGGTACTACTTGAATTGAATAGCATGTTTTGGAATGTTTAACTGGGATGGCTTCAATGGTCCAACAATATTTTGAGTGCACTTCATAATTTTCTATTTGCTAGTTGTATAGAGCTTAGTTAGAATTGTGTTCGACCGATAGGGAATATTATGCTAAGATTTCTCCTTGCACTTTTGTTTCGACATAATCTCTTTGTTCATTGATTATTTGGTACAGACATCACACTTCTTGATCTTCGTCCAATGATTCACTCCAAGGTTTCCCTTCATTAGGGTCCAGAGGGATTATTATTTTTCTTCCACTCCCTTTTAACTTGATTATATCCTTTTCGAGGGAGATATTGGCTTTAATTTTTCATCCCCATGTCCGACCGACAAGTGTTGAATAAGTTGGAATTCCTTCAACTAATTTGATTACCTCGAAGTCGAATGATGTCAGTATACCCATAATTTGAGTTTCGATGTTTTTGACTATACCAATAGGCTCTATTAATCTTTGGTATGCAAGCTTGAGGCAATTCAGTGTTGTTGCTAATGAAGGTCGACCTACTTGTTCCTCGTATCCTGAGGTAGGATATTTACTTGTGATCCAAAGTCGATAAATTCCTGGTTAATCAATACCCCATGGATTTCCAAGTCAACTAGTGGGTCATAATATTTATTCTTATAGGAAAATTTCATGACATATTTAGATAGTCTTTGTTCTTATTTATACTCTCTTAGTATATTAAGCAGATCCAACAATGGACCAATTGAGTGCTTTTCCTTTAGGAGCTATAAAAATTCTTGTAAAATGTCATCGTTTTGTATTCCTTTGTTTGGATGGTCTTGATTGGAATTTTTCAAGTATTTAAGAGTTTCCCTCATAATCTATTATTCTTTGTCTAGATTTGGAAATTGACTAGACTTCCTTGGTTGTCGATCTTGTAAGGGTATATTATTAATATCCCATCCTGCGCCTGATCTAGTAACAATATGTAAGTATTTTCAATTTAACACTTCTTGTCTAGAGACTGTGTAGAAGGTTTACATTCTTTTGGGTCATGATCTTATCAAGTACTATTGGACATTCTTCTAGTGAATGATCATCGATGCCATAAATGTTACAAAATTTCAAGTCAACTCGGTCTTTTATTAGGAAAACGGAGCTAATATGGTCGTCTTTCCAACAATTGTAATAGTAGGGTCAACCTCGGCCTCGACCTCAACCTTGGAACCCGGCTCAATCGGGGCCGCCTTGATCTCAACCTTGACCATAGTAATCCGTTCTTCTCCCGTAGTCGTTATTTTGATCAGTTGATTCTATATGATAGACCATGTGTGTTGAGGAAAAGGCGTGGGACACCTTACTCAATCATTTTCAGATCTTTCCTAGCTAGGAAAAGATAGTTGGGAATGTCACCCAAGATTTATAGCCTCAAAAACATTCACTCAATCGGCAAGTATTAATTACAAGGATTAAGGTTGGTTTTATTATTTGTATATGTTGCAATGTAAAATAAAATTTATACAAAACTATTAGAATGTATACATATTTTACAATAATGTAAACATGGAGACCAAAAGAGAAAAGATGAACCAAGTCATGAAAATGCATGTATGAGACAAAACAATAATCTGATTTTATTTCATTTTAAGATACCAAAAGTGTATTACTCTTTACAAACCCCTGTGAGGGTATGGACCAAAGTCAGATTTAGAGATCTCTGATGGGCACCATACAAAAATACTTCGACAGTTAAATAAAATTGAAATTAATGATTTGGATTAGCTTGCCACAAACTGTTGTCATTTTGACTCTGCAATCTATTCTTTATCAGCCATGAAAATTAATTCTCAAACAGACAAGAATACACAGACTATCAAGGATGAATCAACACCTCTAGAACAAGCAGCTGAAAATTATGATTCAGTTTTGAACCTTGATGCCTTCAATAAGACCCTGTTGTCAACAAGAGGATTAATCTTTCAAGTAAACTAAAAAATGAATGAAAACTGAACTTATCTCATTTAACTAAAGAGCAAATCTTAGTGTTGTCTTTCTCCTTCTATTCTCCTTTTGTCTCTTCATCCAATTGAGTTTTTATTCTTTCCCAATGAATTGAACTAGTTCAACAACTTTATTTAGTTAAGTCAAATTGACTTAACAAATTAGTTTAGGAGAAATAAATAATAATAATAATATATAAAGAAGGGTCTCAATTAATAATAACTAAATAGGTGGAACCCCTTATGACTCCCATCATTTCTTCCTGTTAGCCATCAAATACAAAGTACCAAAAAATAATCCTTTAGACCATATATCACCCTTGTAGCTCCCGTGGATATCATTTAAACTAAATATTAAATATCAACCATAATTTATATCATATCCCAAAAAAACAATATATCCACATTATCCACAATATATCCAAAAATAAGGCTTGCTATCCAAAATATACTGAAAACCATTAAACTTTGTCCTCATCACTAAAAATCATAAA
Organism: Picea mariana; assembly: GCA_032191745.1. Classification (NCBI taxonomy): domain Eukaryota; kingdom Viridiplantae; phylum Streptophyta; class Pinopsida; order Pinales; family Pinaceae; genus Picea; species Picea mariana. The sequence goes on along the minus strand of JASDQU010586274.1, from coordinate 4,293 downwards.
AAAGAAAACATTTAGAATCCATATGTGTTTCTTTGCAAGGCATATTTCCTCTTCTCACTGTTGTCCCCAACTGACTTTTCTTGAGTGGTCCTTGGTTGGTTAGACCCTTGAGGTTGTATTTCTTTGATCACATGGGATCATTCATCTTTGAGGTGGAGGCATGAAGACACATATTTAGAGGACTCAGTGGATAAACTATAGGGGGAGGCCGATGCTTTTCCTTTGTATTGCACAAGTTGCGGGATATCAATTTTTAACCTTCTGCTAGTGTGTGAGGACTGTACTGGTAAAAAAATAGGATCAATTTGAACATTGGGATTAATTGGTGGTGGTAAATTTAAGGAGATAGTGGGACATCCACGATGGTGGGAGGCAGGTTGGTGGACAATTTCTTTCCAACCATCATTAGCGGGGACTTTGAGCTGCAAAGATACGTGTGGAGGAACAAGAATGCCAGGAAAATTATGAGGATGTTGGAAAGGGGGCCTCTCTGGTTGGGGATGAAAGATAACATGACCAACCAAATTAAAAAACCCAACTGGAAACAATTGGTTCAACTCCTGTGGATCAAAATCTAAATGAATAGAAAACCTAGGCCTTTTATGGCCACGATTCCAATTTCCCTTGTCTCTGTTATTTCGACCATTGTTGCCTCTACTGAAAAAAATCATCGTGTAGTAATAATTAACCAATGATGAAATTCTTAATAACCCATACATGAGACTCTTCTTACATAAATCAAAATTTGGCTCTATAATTTACTTACGAGACACACACAATCCATCCATAATATGTCATTTATTAATTTCCACATTTTTATCACATAGGGTTGTCAAGAGTCGTATGGGTTTGTTGTGAATACCTAAGTTTGTATCATTTCCCTGACTTTCTCTCTTTCGCGGGCCATGTCTTAAATTTTTCCCTTCGACTGGTAAAGTTGATTTTGTTTGCCACCTTTTGTTTAAAAGACCTAGTTTTCCTTGATGTCTTACCTGAAAAAGTCTCGGCCCGAAGCCTTTCTATTTTCCTCTGAAGATGAACACCCATCTCCTTTTGTTTCAATCACTTGTCCTGTTGTTTTCCTAAGCCCCTATCCAGTCATTCAATTCTTTGTTTACACAGGCCGCAGTCGCGAGCTTAAAGCGCGACACTCAAAGCAGTCCATTATGGACCCGAATCAAGAAAAAAGGCAGGTTCTGCTTTCAACAACGGGAATTCCATGTGGAGTTCAGATTAGCGGCTCACAGGCTTTCAGAATCTTAAATTTGTGTGAAGTATAGCATCGTAGCAAAAGGCCCGAAGAGAGCATGAGCCATTTATTTTTAAAGGGACAGGTGGCAGTTCATCCAAGTGTTCAGGGAAATAAGCTTCAAGAGTTTCGAAGTGAGAAGTGTGTAGAATTCTCGAAGAGCCAAAGCCTGAACTCTCAAAATAATCTGAGCCATCAAAAGATGAGGATGTGTGGAGGAAGATCCCTCACTTCCGAGTTAGGCGCTCCGAATAATTATGGGAGTTAAACATTGCAAAGTGTCGAAGTGCCCGAAGTCCCGAAGGCCCGAAGTGAAGCTAAGTCATTGATCAACAAGAGCCACGTGTCGTCAGATCCATAGCTTTGGGTAAAAGAGCATGGAGGAAGATGAGGTTTGAAATTTGTTTTTCCCGGAGGCCCGAAGTAGATCTCGACTGTCCAAGTCCAAAATCCACGTGTCATCAGATCCTTAGCTCCGAAGGTTTTCCTTGGGGAAAATATAGTTTGAAGTTTGAAAGGTCTGAAGCCTTAATCATGAAGAAGATCTCAACCGTCGATGTGAAAAGGGAAGATCTGATCCATCAATATAAAAAGCGTCGGAGCTGAGTCGTTGATTAGAGGGCCTGATATTAGATCGTAAGATCAACAGTCACGCTCCATTGCGGGGTCGGAAGGTGTGCACATCTTAAAATTTCAAGGGCGGGTCGCAATCAGAGCCATGGTTTTTGGAAAGGGATGCATGGCGGTTCATGGTGAATTGGGTGGACAAAATAAGTTTTCATTCAAACCACCCTTGGTCATGCCCACAATCGTGCAATTGCATAGTTTCATGGCCTTAGGTCATATTTAATATGGAGTGATTGAGATGAGTTTCACCAAAGGCTGAAAGTGTCTGTATTGGTCACAGAAGAATATCTGCTTGGCCTCGAGACGTCGGGATTGACTCAAAAAATTCGTATGGCACCGCCTGGAAACATTCATGAGCATCAGGCCCTGTCCTGATCCCAATGAAGGTATTTATTGAAGATTGGGGGAGGAAGTTGAGATCTTGTCTCACCCCATAAATGGAAAGTGTTGCAGAGCATAGCCATGAAGGCACGTTGACGATCCGAATCTTCCTTATGGGCAATTTTCATATAAAGCACATAACTGCGCCTGGATCACGTCTGACATGAGAAAACTTGCACAATCTAATGGAGAATGCGCGGACTGAAGGATTTGAATGCAGTGTTCCAATCACACTCCTAGTGGTTGCAACATTTTTGAGTATTTATAGACAGTTTTGATATTTTTTTATGGTCAAATGGTTGAGTTAGGCTCCCTGCTATTGTAATATTTTGATGAAGAACGTTGGTTCTCTGGTTATGTATTTGTTTTTGAGACATCTTGGTTAATCTAATTTAGCTTTCTTTCTCCATCTTATTTTCCTCTGATACTGAGAGAGTTCATGAATGATTGATTCACATGAATTGTTGTAACTGTATTACGATGAATGTTTGATTATAATGATGTTATAATTTCTTTCATTTTCTTTGAGATTTGAATTCAAGAGGATCTCATGTTTAATTTTTTCCTCCTTAGTCTGTTGGAAGACCTGATTTCCACAACATACCTCTACACTCTCCTCACCAAAGTATTACCTCTATTCACCCTTACTCCAACTTACTGATTGAATTTGATTCCAGACCTCAATTGCTTATGCATGCTAGTCCATATTTTGGAGTTAGAACATTATTATCATTGAGTCTTCTCCATTTCACCACCTAAAACTCATTTACATTTACTGTATAAAATGATGGGTACTGGGCTTACCTTCTATGCAATCTGAATTTGACTTCTAGTGATAACACACGTGAATGGGGAATTGATAGGGTCCATGGGAATATAGAGGGATTGTATTTAGCGAAAAATGATATCATGGAGGGGAATTAATATACGAAAATTGTTCAAAAAATCATTAAAACCATTAACTATGTATCTAAAAAAATACATAACATCAGTCCTCATCCTTCCCCATATCAAATTCCTTTCATTTCCACACAGACTCCTTTTCAATATAAATATCACAAAACATGGGATGAATAAGTGAAATTGGGATCGTTAAGGGGGTGTATTTAACGAAAAATGGTAGAATGGGGGGGGGCGTGGGTTACCTCATGGATATTTTTCAAATGATACATCAACCATGCCATCTCTGATATAAATTCACAATCAAACTTTCTTACTGTTAAAAAAATTAAAAGTTTAAACAATACTTTGTTTCCAAAAAAACAACCTAAAATTGGAGCCTTCTTCACAAAACTACTCACTTGCCTTCGAAACTATATTACATAGTAACCAATTGCCCATAAATAAAAGTAACCATAATAACAATTTTCTTATACATAAAAAAATTGAAAAATGAACAACATCGTAATCACTACAACCGATACAACAAACAGTCTTGGAGTGAACAGGTTACAACCCATAATGTCAATCATCAACAAAGTTCTTAAAACCCATAGGGTCCCGTGAAGTGATCCAAAAAAAACCCTGTATATAACCATAATTTTAATCGATCCACAATTCATCAAACTTCCTCATCCTATTTCATTATGGTTCGTAGACTTCATTCGAACATCATATAACTTAAACACTTGTACTTTGTAATTACAATAAAACATGGAAGGTTTATATTATAACAATAATTCACACATTGATATCTACCTCATAAAATTCATATGGACAGAATTTAACTTCAAGAGAATAAGTGAGTCCAACACTTCCTCCATACTTGCATAGCAAGTCACCAATCAAAACCCGTGCCCAAACAAAAGAGCACAAAAAATTCTTTCATCAAATTCTAGGTAATAAACGCCTTCATGATAATGCATAGGGTTCAACACAATAGTGGACAATAGGTGGTAGAAGAAAGTGGGCTGACAACCTGGCCAGAAAAGAGCAAGAAAATTTTGTTAATGTTTATGCCATTATTATAGTTCTTTGCAATTCATAAGATAAGAGCATAATAAGAACAAGATCACTGAGAAATACACATCCACAAT
>JASDQU010586273.1:105253-127108 GCA_032191745.1 Picea mariana | reverse complement strand
ATTCTGAAACCAATAAAACACATTCTTTGCTTCTACATTGCCGTAATGTTTGAATAAATTGGTAAAGTCATTTATGGGAGAGGGACTAGGGTTACGATGGCCTTCTTTAAAAAAGCTCTTACCAAATATATTCTGTCTTTTCGTGGGCTGCCAACGGAACGATGGAATCTCTTCCATTCTTTCCATAGAACCTACAGATTATGGAGAGTTGGTGTTGCAGATAGCACAGATTTGTCTTGTTGTGGTGAATATATATTGCTGTCTTCTTCGTGTACGGAAGAGCCCGTGTTCAGGTATGGTGTACTTCCTCTATGTGTGACTGAGCAACTCTGAAACCAGAGTTCACAGAGAACGAATACCCGTGGTGCTGTTCACTGCGAAGAAGGATCGATTGATTAATTTGCATAAATAGTATCAAAGCTATTTTACACACCTCGGACAGAACGATGGAAGAATTTGCTTCCATAATTACCGGCGTCTATTTGTAATTCACCTTCTTTTTTTGTGGCATTCGGGTCCCCTATTACAAAATCGTGTTATAGAGAAAAGTCATGAAAACAAATTCAGGTATGAGATTGCGTAAACCAACAAGTATGGGATGTGTTGAGCACTCTTCATATACACAGGAATTTATAAGAAGTATTTTCCAAGCACGCCGAAGTCTAATAATAAATGAAGTGACCAATCTCATAATCCCGAATGATAAAGAGCAATTTTACAAATGAGAGTATACTCTGCCGAGAAGACCTCCTGCACAAGATTAGTGTTTTTGTCTTCTTTTATAGCAACAACTTTACCTTTTATATCCATACTTGTAGATCCAAATAAGCCAGACACCCCTGCCCCAAGAAGTGCCAAAGCCTTTAGTGACTTCATGCCAACCGAGTCACTTCCATTTTGATTTTGCTTGGACGTAAATGTTGCAGCATCTGTAACCAGTGTCAAGCAACGCAGTCAATTTTGATATCTGTTACAACAGTTACATTGGCAGGATTAGTCAGCAACAAAGATTCTAGTTGTGTACAGATGCATTGCATTAACTACGATCACATCAGTACAAAAAGCTTTAATCATATGATCAGTAGTTACTGCATGCTTATTATTGTTCTGACCTGTTGTTCTTGTTCTGACCTCTTGTTCTTGTTCTTCAGATTAATGAACAAGCAATGCACCAACAAGCTCGAGATCAATTATGAAGGTTGCATAAATGAGAAATTATGAAGTTAGCTTCATGGACAATTAGCTTCACATAGAGACCAGTTAGCAAGGGCAAGTTAGCTTCACAGAGAGACCAATTAGCAAGAGCGGGTGCATGAATCCTGAAGCATTGTATGCAGGGGGAATTGCAGTGTGATTGCATGTAGTATAGGTGTAGAATGAAGGGAAATTGTAGCTATACTATGCATGTAGTATAGGTGGAGGACATCCAATGCAATAACCAACAGCACTAACCCCAACTGCAGCAACCCTATGCCACTCATCATGTACGTGGTCTTTTAATAAATTATATAATTTTTAATTGTTTACTATTTCTGACAAATAGTTGCAAAAAATTGAGCACACCAGGGTTAATATAGTCCCATCACAACTCCTATCCCAATCACAAAATTGAAATTATGAAATTACAAAATATATAAAATTATTTATTTATTCGAAATAGTTAAAATAATAAATGTTTTCTTCAAAACATTGGGATTTTTTTTAGGATGGAGACAATATGTACCAACTAATATATCAAATTCGACCGAGTAATAGGCACTCAACAACGAGGTGAAAGCTATAGTCCCTCATCGCAGGCAGGGACTAACAAGAAGGCTCCCCTCCCTTCCCCTCCCCTCCTTTCACGTTTTCATGGAACACATAAATCATGATGAGTATAATGGGAAAGGGATGGGATGCCATGTCCCCTCCCCATCATCCTCCAAATTCAAGCTTTGGAGGTTTGTGAATTCCCCCTTCTTCTCCATTTAAAAATAGGACCAACACCAAGCCTATTCATATGCCTCAAGAAATATATATATATATATATATATATATGAGTTTCCACTTAAATCACATGATAACTCACGCGTTTGAAACTTAAACATATTACAACTGTCGGAGGATTTAGTTTCATAGTCGCCGAGTGTACTCGGGCCACTTTTTGTTAACTTTCCCGAGTGCTATCGACACGCGTGATGTAAGCTTATTTGAGTAAGTAAGTTATTTTGATTGTTGAACATATTGTTGTAGGTGCATAAAATTGTTTAAGTGTTTTGTTTGGAGGTGGGGGCGCACTTATTTTAAAACGAGGAAACGTGGAGGGGGGAACGTGGGCCATGGTCCCTCCCCTCCACCCAAGATCTAAAACCTTATGTAATAATACCCATACATTAAAATATTATATAATAATCCCCATACATTTGCGCAACTTTTTTTAATTAATTAATTTCATTTTTAATTAATTAATTTCAATTTATGTGAATTTGAAATTAAATGTTTTCTTTTTAAAATTGAAATAAAGTGTAATCTTAATTAAATAGTTTTACATGTCCGTAGGGGTGTAGACCGATTGGCAAGTGTCGTGTAAATGGAAGGAAATATGTAAAAAGAGGTCTCAAGGTCGATTCTCACTCTGATTTACCCGGAGGGCGTGCTTGCGGGCTGTGCGTTCCTCCCTAGGGGTTATAAGGCAGCCGACAGGATTCGACTCCGTGTCACGCGAGTACGATACTGTCGTTGTTACCGCCCTAGTTACAAAAAAATAAAAATTAAATAGTTTTACATTAAAACAAATGTTGTTAAAAAAAATAAGACTTTTGTGTATGGGCGGTGCTAACTATTTACTTGACTGAAGGAGATGTTGACGCTACGCGGCTTGACCTTAAAAAGATCATAACTTACTCATACAACGTCATATTGGGGTATCATTTTTTGCGATGTGGAGAGCACATATAGACGCTTTTAGTGAGACCACTGGATATGCCATTCAAGTATTATATCAATGTCACGATTGTCGAGATTGACTAGGCTAGAAATCCTTGGTGATCGTTTTGTAACTTTTGGGCCTCAGAATTCGATTCTGATAGTTGCGTTGGAATCATAATGGTGGGAATCATGCAATTAGCCTATTTCGGGGATGAAATTTTGACTTTGACGGACACCTAAAAATGCGCTCAAAGGCATTTGTTAATGAAAGTTCAGGTCTCATTTCCACTTCTACTTCACCCAAATTATATTTCGTTAGTTGTTGGGTCATCTGTGATGTACATGCGCTTGATTCACCCATTGAGACTGAGGTTATGGTCAATAGCACAAAGTTATAAACCCGCCAAAACAACCAACTCGCATCCATTGCGCTCAGTACTATCTAAGAACTGAAAGGACCAAATTTCTTTCGAAGTGCATTTCATAATCAATGCAAGACAAATAGTTGTTGTGGTTATCCGATCTAATGCTAGGTGATGCTTTCACAACGAAGATTTATTCATAACGTCAAGAAATGCAAAGCAAACAAACTAGTACCACGTGCGTGAAGAAATCCATCGGGGAACACTACAAACTTGATTACAAATGCGATCTGAAGCGAATCTAGTGAGATATGAAATCATTGGCCAACTGTCTAGATAGGTGTGGAGATTTTAGTCATTGAAATTGTAAGGAGATTGGTTGATGAGCACAATAAGGAGGGATCTGAGCTGGGAAGGGGACGAGATAAGCCTTAAGATGAAAGTGGGCTACATTGACCTAGTTAGTGTTGGCGAGAGGGAGAAGATCATCTTCGATGCACTTGGAAACGATGAGGGGTCGACGTCCTTAAGCTGACGCATCGAGGACAGAAGAGGGAAACTTATCAACATGCAATGCATCGATGAAAAAGAGGCAAACCTTGTCGATATGTAGTGCAACAAAGCGAAAGAGAGGGGTGTTGCTGAAATGCGATGCAACAACATGAGTGGAAGGCAGTCAGTTGGTGAAAGGCATGTGCGTGGTGAAGATAATCACGTAACCAATATCGGTGGGACAACATTGATCATGCGAAATTCTTCGATGATGAAGATGTGTGTCAGTGAGGTTTGGTGGAAGTGTGATAGGGCATCAACAAAGTTCAAAGGGAGGTGGATGATGTACTGACGAGAAAATCAATGGTGTGTAAATGAAAAGGTGGAAGAAGAATGTGCACACTAGTACACTATGTATCAGTGCAGGAATAGGGGACTCACCGAAGTGTGGATTGTCAGGTAGAAGTGATCTAAGGAGGAACTGGAAATGATTAGGCGGGAAGAGCGAGGGGAAAAATTTTGGGCGTAGCCATTTACGCGAGGGAGAGAGTGTGAGAGTTCTGGTTGGAAGAATGAAATGAGGGCCCAATTTATTTTCTTGGAGATATGCTAAGGCAATAAAATTGGAAGCTTGTTGTGTGCATGCAATAAATGGTGATACACTGGGCGAAGCCAAAATCTCTACTAGTCTTTTCTAACTGATAAGAAGAAAATGTAGAAGGTCATATAATTACTTTAAAGATAAAAAATTATGGAAATAATGTTCAATAGTTACCTAAAAGATTTCATCGTGGTGGGATCATTGGAGATGCTTTCATATCGACTAGTGGAGATCGTTTGTTGTAAGTAGAGGATGAGTTATGATGAGGTTTATTTCCTTAAACTATGTTGACGATCCATGTTTGTATCTCCATTTTGGGGCTGATATATATTTGGAATAAATAAATATTTTTCACCAGGTGCATATATAGATATCTTTCAGGTGTTGCTCCATTTCCCGTGAGCTTCCATAGCACCGATGGAGTCACCACAACATCACAGACCTTTCTTCACTGCCAGGGAGCATCCATAGCACCGCCAGAGATATCTGCATGTCCCTTAGTCTAGTCAAACTTTTTGTTATGACCCAAGGGGGGCATATCTATGGATAAATGTATATGATATGACCCCAAGGGGGGAATATATGGGCCTAAATATACATGTAATGTCTAAATATATATGTAATGGGGTCAGCCTAGTAGAAAAGGGGCCTCATGTGCAAGTGTTAATAACTATATATAAGAGATCATGTATTCATTATTATGACATAGAATTGTGAAGTATGAATGGTATTTGGTTATTTGAAGGGGGTTCCCCTATTATTTAAGGAGTTATTGTGTAAGTTATCTATCTTGGAGTTGTGCTCCATGCTCACATTCTATACATGGTGTGTACTTATTTTATTTTATGATATTTTGAGCATTTGGATTCATTACAATTGGTATCAGAGCATCGATCCTAGGGTTTTGTTTTCTCAATAAAGTCATTTTAGAATTTTCACTAGAAATTTTTCTCAGAGATACTTCAGAAGGTGAAACTTGGAGGATATTGAGAAGAATTATCATAGCACCTGTGGTATGAATTTCAGCTTCTATAAAATTGTACTTTTAGAGATACACTCTATGTACAATAAAGTTTTTGACTAGTCATGTAACTAGTCTCAAACATGTGTTTCGGGTAAAAAAGTCATATCTTCTTCATCAAGGATCCAAATTGAGTGAGGCCAATTTCATTGGACCTTGGACAGTCGATAGTATTTCTGATACAATTTTCATAATTTTATATCAATTATTGTGTGCGGAGCACACTATACAAGGTCTCTCTCCTTGAAAGGACAAAAAATCAACAAGTTGTGGGGAAGTTACCATAACTTCCACTTGGCACATCCAATTTTTGTTAGACCTGTGGCATTGAAAAATAGACATTTTATAGTACTATAGGTTGCAGTTTCAGACTCATAAGGACCGAAATTGCAGAGATACATCAGAAGGAAGGTCGACTAGGAGGACAGACTCCAAATCAGGGTTTCAAAGGTATGTTCACTTAAAACTATCATAACTTTTGGTTGGAATGTACGATTGAGATGATTTAAAATCCATTGGAAAGAGGAAACCTAAAATATTATATGGGAACAAATACTATAACTATTTGAGATCATTATCCTTGATATATTGAGGTTTTAAGTTAAGGGTTGTGGTTAGATCTCAATTAAGAATTAATGGAAATACCTAAATTTACAGGAGATGAAAATAAAGATAAAATCAATCCTATGGAATGGTTGAGTATGGTAAAATAATATGATATGACTCCTTCAAAGGCAATAAATTATTTTTTTGATGAAGCTTGGCAGTGGTGGATGAGTATTGATCAAGATACTAGATGGCGCTGCACATGGGAAGAATTTGAAAAACTCTTCTTAGATAAATGTATTAGGGATACAAAAATGGAGGAATTGTATAGAATTCAAGATGAATTAAAAKAAGMAAATGAATATATTAAGAAGAAGGGTGAGGAGTTATCTAAGATACGATCCCTTAATGAATCACTCATTAAGGAGGTTAAGAACTTAAAGCAAGAAAATAATAGTAAATCAAAGTGGGAAAAGGATGAGTCAAGGGAAGATTTGAAAAAGAAAGATGAAGAGATATGTAGATTACAAAACCATAATAAAAAACTATTGGATGAGGTCAAGAGATTGAAAGAAGAAAAGAAGAATTGTCAAAATCAAGAACAAAGAAAGATCTTGGATGAAGAATCTACCAAAATACTTGAAGAGAAAATTTGCAAGAAGATTGAAGAATCCCTAAATATTGATGAGGTAAAATAAAAAATGCAATTCAAAATTGAAGAAGGACATCATAATTTGATAAATGGGGTGACATTGCAGCTTCAAAAAGAGAAAGAAGACAAGATTAAAAAAGGTAAACAAAATATACTTGAAGAAGTTGAACTCCATCTAGAGGATGTACATGCCAAATATGATGGTATTATCTCCAAGGCTAGAGTAATCAAAGACCAAGCAAAGATGATCAAGGATGCCATTGTCTCTGAAAAGAAGATAGATGAAATGCATGTGCAGAGTGAAGGAAGACCATCAAATGTGAAACCATATCGACACCCTCATTACTAGGAAACATTTCAAGGAAGACAAGAAGGATGATATCAACATTATGAAGGAAGAAGATGGAATAATTGCAATATTCATGGAACAAGGCATCACCAAACTACTCTTCAACAAGCTATTATTAGAGACCAATAACCACTACAAATTGGATAAGCTACAACAAAAATACATGGAATCAAAGGAAATAAAATTATGCAACAACTAGACACCAAGGATTAAGACTGAAAAGAATTGATTTTGGATGGATAGATCATCAACAATGGAATGAAGAAATCAGAAAAATAAGAAAATCATATTACTTGGTTTCATCACATGTGAAGCCTTTAATTGCAAAGCTTTGAGGACAAAGATTTTTGAAGGAGGGTACTCTGTTATGACCCAAGGGGGGCATATATATGGCTAAATGTATATGATATGACCCCAAGTGGGGGGCATATATGGGCCTAAATATACATGTAATTTCTAAATATATATGTAATGGGGCCAGCCTAGTAGAAAAGGGGCCTCATGTGCAAGTGTGAATAGCTATATATAAGAGATCATGTATTCATAATTATGACATGGAATTGTGAAGTATGAATGGTATTTGGTTATTTGGAGGGGGTTCCCCTATTTAAGGAGTTATTGTGTAACTTATCTATATTGGAGTTGTACTCCACGCTCACATTTTATACATGGTGTGTACTTCTGTTATTTTATGATATTTTGAGCATTTGGATTCATTACACTTTCCTTTCCATTCCTTCTCAACTTATTTAGTGCATGCTTAACATTCGGTGGATGGGGAAAGCGGTGGTATTTTAGCATGATAGGGGATGACTGCCAGCTATTGAGATTTTTTTGAATATTTGTTGCACCTGGCTACGTAAAGATATTCCTTTTGGTTTTCATCCTTTAGAATTTGAAACTTCACCCTTCATGCGAGAAAAAACTTAGTGTGTGGATGGTTCCCTCGTTACATAGGATATGCTCACCAGCCAGTATGCAAGGATGACCATTGATTAACCACTATGTTCAGTTCTGGTTAGAATGTTGAAACACTATTACTAGATAGTCCTGATTTATATTTAAATAGAGACCCCTTAAGTCTTCTCATGAGATAGGAAAGAGATGCAAGCTGATTTGTGCCTTTTCCAGTGCGAAGGAGATGCCTGTAGAATACAGACAAAGGTAAGAGAACTATAAATCACTCAGTATAATCAGAGATCATATGACAAACATAATCTAAGAAATGAACAACTTTGAGGGAAAAAGATGGTGATGAAAGAATGAGAAGAAAAAATGTATTCAAGGTTAGAGATGAACTTGGTCCAAATCCTTGATGCAATTGAAAAATTAAAACCTTAGATGAATAGCGATCAACAATATGCGATTAAAAAATAAAGTGAACTAAGAAAGAAATCACAGATGAATGTTTTCAACAGTTTCGAGGATATTTGTGCATTCTAACTAGCTAGAAGTTTGTTGCTTCTTAAAACAACTAACCCATGTGAAAGCTTATACACTTATTACTCCATTCAAATGGGTTTTAGTGCCAGCGTTGGTTGATAATTACACCTTTCATTATGATTTTCTGAAGACTTCCAATTCAATTTTGCAGCCTTATGCTTTAGGTGAAGGATTGGCTAGAACTCCAATTCGTTGTCCACTAGATTTATCTTCTTTGGGCTTGCAAGATATTTATTTCCTCTTCACTTCTTCAAGCTATAGAACTGATGTTACAACATGACATGTTCAATTAACCATAATTCCAAATGGTGCATGATCAATTCAAATCCTTTGAATATGTGTGTCCTATTCAAATCACGTCCTTCTTTTCAAGTGTATATATCTTTCCATGATCAAAATTGTTCAGAAATATTCCCTTTGGGAAGCACAAGACTATAGTTGTGACGATCACCAATTCTGCCCCAAAGGATGAGAGCCTTTTAATGAATTAATATCCCTGAAATTAGATCTCATTGTGATTGAATCATCAGAGGGGGACTAAAAATTTATGACCTGTTCGTTGAGGATAAGAACACCTCCTGTCATAAAGTAACCATCACTCCAAAGGTTTTCTCAATAGACACAATCCTGAGCGAGGTTGTGACAATTGATGTGATCTTTCGATCCAGTCTCAATCTTTGCCAAGTTGTAAGGTATTCCCCAACAGAGGTTCTTTCAGCATTTTGGGGTAATTGACTGCCCAACTATCAATGTCAGGGTAAATGTTGCCGAGACAAGTGAATTTTTCAATTGAACCTCTTGGAGAATTCCTGCACATTGTTTCCTCGTGAAGATGGAGGAAAACCAAGATTAAGTCAAACTTTTAGTTAGAGAAAACAGAAAACATTAAATGTAAAGGAAAAAGATTTGATGAAAAGAACTTTAAACTAAAGAAACCATCACAATTGCACACTAAACTAATCATCAGTTGGCGGTATTTATTGAAGCAATCTAAAACAAGCCAAAACCTATACTATTCAAACGAAAACAAAGACTAAGATCTAATTTAAACATGAAAATAAATAAATAAATGTGTTAATCCTATTCCTAACCTACCCTACATTGGTTGAAATAAAGCTAGGTGTAAGCGTAGTTCCAGGGAAGCCAATCAAGCAACTCCAAACCTGCAACCACATGTTCATCGAAGGTTAATTCTAGGGAGTGAAGCAATGAGGGATGAGAGATAGGAAGAATTGATTCAAGAAAGTCTCCACCCAACAAGTTAAATTTAGTGACGTCATGATTCATGGTACATGCAGATGTGTAAGATTCCTCCAACCAAGATTCAATTAGGTCGAAAAATTTAAAATGATCTCTATATGACTGCTAGAAGGAAATCAACAACAAGAGACATACTCGATGAGGCTCATGAATGAAATTTTCATGCAACGTACTTTGTAAGAGTCTCGGAGTGGGTGGTATTTCTCATCCTAGGGGTAGAAGTAAGACAACGAGCACTAGACACAATCATCGGTTGATATTGGACTGCTTCATTATCGATGAACATTTCCCTAGGTCCAAATTTCGCGTACTTTGCATGCTGAGGGGAGAAATAATATCTCATTGTTTGAGGGAAACATTGCGTGAAAGATGCTTCTAGAGCCTCTCCCATGACATCAATGAAATCATGTGAAGAATTCTAGAGTATTGAGATTTTCTCATGGGGATTAACATATAATTTAAGATTAGATTAAGATGATGGTGTTTCTTGGACTAGCTCAATGTTTCATGTACTTTGCATAGTGATGGGATATAAGTTTGTTGTGATTTATTCATGAGGATCAACAAACTCATGGCGCTCTGCATACTTTAGATTTTCAGTGATTTATGTGCATCCAGGTCAGAAATTTTTTATTGTAAAGGATCAACGAATGATAGTTTAATGCTCACATTTAATTCTGGAACATAAAAATAGTAATCGAAAATGGAGTTGTCGATATCAAATTAGGATTTAACAGGTTCCAGAAGTCAATATTGCAAAGGGTTATGTGTCATGGATGGATTGTCATTAGGAATGAAAGATAGGTCGATCAGGGATGGGCACTATTCTAGGTCTGGTTTACCATTTGATGTTTCATCATTAAAAGGGCAATGTGAAGAGTGTGATGTGAGATAAATAGATGGCCGCACATGTGGGTAACTTCCATCGAACATATTTGTATAAAGGGAATGAAAATATTTAGATTCTGAAGATGATGAGATTTATACAGTGAGGGATTCATCACAGACCACAATATGTTCATGATTTTATGAAGGGGGAATCGTTAAATAGCTCACACTCCAAGCCTACGGGGTTCGAGATTTATGGTAAAGATTCTCCCATAGCTGCAATAGAGTGTTTATTAGAGATTGTGCACCCCTTATCTTTAGTGGTCAGACCTGAATTTTTTGAATTAGAGATGGTTTGATCATCCAGGTCGCACCTTTTAGGATTAGAGACAAGATAGGAAAACCAATTTGACATTAGTTGGTCTGAGGGTTTATCATTTTCAAGGCATCTATGACAAATATGCATAACTCTTAGGAAGAAATTATCCACAGATTTGTTTCTAAGCCCACAGATTTATTTAAGTTCATCAAAGAGTTCATCGTATACATAATCTTGATGAGTTGTGATAAACATTTCCATAAGTTGTTTCCAGCTATGAATCGATTTTGCAGGCAAGGTCCTAAACTAGGCTTTAATTCACCCTTCAAATGTGAGAATGAATAGTCAACATGTTTCATTGTCCTGAATAATCTTAAGGTTTCGTCGAGTGATGTTGAATCATTTGAGATGCGTGAATGCAGAGACACACCCTTCACCATCAAATTTGGGATTTGACAAGAGATTGGCTATCTTGATTGAGATGGCCTTGGTGGGTCTCAGAAGACGCAAAAGGTCATCGTATACAGAGGTATGGAGAGGAGATATGTGTTGGTTAAAATTTGATGAAATGACTCCACATGGGCATACTTGTCATCTGACCCTCCTTCTAGTGCCAATTTTGTTGATGGGTCTAAATTCGCCTGACAACAGTAAGGGGTTCTCCCTGATAAGAAGTCTCAATTAGACCTCTCACCGTTTGGAATAGGGAACCCATGTGGATTATGGACCGACAACCATTATTGTTTTGGTTTTACCGGTTGTGGCCCGATCCACCAATGAGGGTGAGTGATGGCTGGTTATGCAAATGAAATATGTAGATGAATACTATGTAAATGCAGATCTAATTTATTTATAATCTATCCTATCCTAGCTAGGATTGAACTATAGTAACATAATGATTTGTAATGAAACTAAACTATGCATAAACCCCAATCAAATAGTTGTCATGAAGGCACACAATTAGAAACACATGCATACAAGTATATAACCAAACAAGTCTAAGCCACATTTTTGCATACATTCACAACTCATTTGCTCAGGACATGTAATATAAGAAAGAGTAACAAAACTGCAAAAAAACATATATTGCATCAGAATAGTCTATAAACAAACATGCTCTTACAGCCCATGTGAACAACAAACATTCTACTTGAAATAGTTCATAGAAAAACAAAAACACATACAAGTCCTTCTCTTAGTCAAAATTTGGCCCTGAGGGCTTTTCCGTATTAACAATTTCAGCGATAATACATGAAAACTCTAAGGACAACTCTCCAATTTTAGTTGACACTATATTCCCAAAGTAGTTTAGAAGTGTACAATGTTTGAAGAGCCAAAAGCCCTATATTTGGGTACAATTTTAGTATTTAATGAGGTTCAATGTGACCCTTGGCCTTTTTCCTTCTAATGTTTGTCTTATTCCTTTTGTACTGATGGGAAATAAAGACAACATTTCCAATTTGAATTTTTCTTCTAGTGCTGGTGGGACATCTTTGTCATCCAAGTTTAACATTTGATCGTCATGGAGTTTATAGATCCCCTCTTCATCCATTTTCCATAGATTTCCCTTGTTGCTCCTCTATCACTGCTACATCTATTTTTATTGCTTCTTCGTCGTCTTTCATTGTAGATTGCATCACGAGGATGCTAAGAACGACCCTCCTCTGCTCTGTATTGGCACCTGACACCATTTAACATACAATAGCTGAGAATCACTCCAGATAAGCTATTAAAACTAATCATATGAACACAAATAACTGAGACATTAAGTAATTGAAATATCAAGCAAAATTCCCTGCATTTGGTTCCTGGTTCATCTGCTCATGATTGAGGCATTGCGTTCCCTGGGGCTACCAACTAGGTACCAAATATTCATCTTGGAAACTTAAGGAAATAAGTTAGTAATTTATTAAAACTCATAACTATAAAGTTCTATAACTCAGAAATATATTTCCAATGGTATAAAGAACACATGAAACAGACACTCGATTCAAACGTTATGGTTGTTTTACAAAAAACAGTTTTTGGGGTTTCGAAGGACTTGATGGCAACTCCTCCGATTTGCCTCAGAGTAGTTGATGGTACCTCCTTCAATGCGCATCAGAGGATTTTATGGGAACTCCTTCAATTTGCATCAAAGGAGATTGAATGAACTCTTCTGATTAGCGTTGGAGACCAATTCATGAACCTCATCGAATGAAAGCTAGAGGCTAAGTTATGAACTCCGTCGAATGATTGTGTTGGCACACACTCATCTAATATATCTAGGAAAGTGGTCGTTACAAATTCGAATCCTAGACTATATCTCTATATCATCATCATGCATGCGTTGTGAACTCACTGAGCTTGAATCGCTGTACATTGAACTTGGCTTCATGTGATAGTACTTGGTTTGAAAGTGGTTTTAAATAAGTTGATGAGAGGGGGGGATTCATAATAATTAAAAAATATTAAAATGGGGTGCTCCTTCCACCAATCTACATCAGCTCTCAAACTTGGGCATTATCATTAAAATATTTCAAGAAAAGGATTAAGAACAAGAGGGGGCATGATCCCTCCCCTCCTTTCATGTTTTCATGGCACAAATAAATCACGACGAGTATAATGGGAAAGGGGTGGGATGGCACATCCTCTCCCCATCATACTCCAAATTCAAGATTTGGAGGTTCTTGGATTTCTCCCCCTTTCTTCTCCATTTAAAAATATGACCAACGACAAGCCTATTCATATGCCTCAAGAAATGTGTGTGTGTGTGTGTGTGTGTGTGTGTGTGTGTGTGTGTGTGTGTGTGTGTGTGTGTGTGCGTGCTTGATTTTCTACTTAAATCACATGATAATCCATGCGTTTGAAACTTAAACATATTACAACTATCATAGGAGTTAGTTTCGTTGTCTCTGAGTGTACTCGGGGAACTCGTTGTCAAATTTCCCGAGTGTACTCAGGGAACTTGTTTTCAACTCTCCTGAGTGCTATCAATGCGTGTGATGTAAGATTCTCTAAGTAAGAAGAAGAAGAAGAATAAATTTTAATGTCCACGAGGATAACAATAGCCTATGGGACAGAATGCCTCATACATTGATTTCTGCATTTCAGTCCTTTTCTTGTTCAACTTGATGATGATCTCTCTCACTTTCTCCACAGTCCCCTCGCTGAATAAATTATTCCAAGAGTTAGCTATTAAAACATTCACATAATTGTCCCCGTGTTTTTGAAAGCTTCACACTCTAAAATGAAATGTTTTTATGTTTCCACTTTTCCGGAGTTGCAGAACATACACACCCTTTCTTCCCAAGCTTCCTTTGGTCTTTTCCAACGTCCGGTTTCACAATGGAGTTGATGGGAATTAGTTATTAATTGGGCAATAAGAATTTTGGCTCTCCAAGATATATTGGCCCCTGTGTACTCTTTTTGATGGTGGTTGTAAGTGGGGTTAAACTCTTCAATGTAATTCTTTTTCTTTCTACCTAGCCCTTTATCCCAAGATCACTTGTGGAACCTATCAATAACAAAAGCCTTTATCTCTTTATTATTTGTAGGGCGTATGTTCAAGTGAATATCCTATTTACTAAGCCATTTAATATTTTTCCACATCCACGTCTTCTTTCTTTTACACAATATGTCATTGAAGACGACCTTAGGCCACCGACCGTCTTCCATCTGCTCAATTTTTTTTAGATATCTTATCAGACGCACCATAGCAATTGCTTCAATAAGAGAAACCCCCATTTCACTCAACATGATATCGTAAGGAATTGAACTTTTAATTTTAAACTTGTTTGTAATCAAGTGTTTTTTAATCTTCTCAATTTGCTTCCATTGTAAGTCAGATGTGTTGTTGGCCCACACTTCACAACCATAGAGAACCATCAGGATCACTAAAAGCCCAAAAATAGTTTGCATAGTCTTCCAATCCCATAGCTATGCCTCTCTGCACCTATTTTGGAAAGTATAGAACGCTTTCCAACATCCGAAAGTTCTTTTATTTCTGCAACCTTCCTAACTTAGGTTTTTGTTGAAGTCAATTCCGAGATATTTTTTATCTGCCACTTCATCAAGAGTGTTTCCTTCAAAGTAGAACTTATGTTGATTATGTTTTTGTTTTCTTTTGCTAGAGAAAACTACCACTTCCATCTTGCTAGTGTTGACTTGCATCCCCACTGTACTACAAAAGTGCTCAAGGGAAATTAAGTGTTCTTGCAACCCGGGAGCAGATTTATCAATTAGAATAAGGTCATATGCATACAAGAGAAGCCTTATCACAAACTCACCCAAAAGAGCACCATCACCCTCCTGCAAGTTTAACCACTCTTCAAGTTTTTCTATATATAAACCAAAAAGGGTAGGGGACAATGGGAACCCTTGCTTGACCCTTATATCACTCCTAAAACTTTCAGAGATACCAAATGACATTCTGATTTTGACTTTAACCTCCTCATATAGCCTATGGATAGCTGCTCTAAAGTGCATACGAACCCCAAGTTCCTCCATTCTCTGCCAAAGCTTCTCTCTAGGGACTGTGTCAAAAGCTTTTTTGAAATCAACAAAGAAACAAAAGACTTCCTCTTTTTTCTCCCACACTTTTTCAATGATTTTCCTTAGAGTTATACTGTGATCAATCGTTGAGTGTTCAGGTCTGAAACCTGCTTTCCCTTTAGCGCGCTTATCTCTTTCTTCTGCCCACCTGTTGATTCTATTTTCTAGCATGCTTCCGAATAATTTTGTGAACAAGGGGTTTATCATTATAGTCCTATAGTTGGAGGGATTGTTGACATCCCCACTCTTGAAAAGCGGTATTGCTAGATTCGTTGTCCAAACTGTAGGGAATCCTTGCTGAATTATGTTGTTGAAATTTTTCTTAATGTGAGGTGCAAGAGGTTTTGAACCCCATTTTAGATATTCTGCTTGAAATTCGACTAAATCTTTTGCTTTTCCAACCCCTAACTTTTTGATACCCACCTCAATTTCTTGCACGGTGAAGAGCTTAGTAGTCGTGTTGACCAAGTGAGGGTGGTCAACCTTAGGATCTTTCTCATAAAGCTGCTTTGCATACTCGAACCATTGATAAGTTGTGATATTATTTTTTGTTTGTTTCTTTCTCGTTTGAAGTTCCTTCCAAAATAACTTGGGGTTATTTTTCCCCAAGAAAATTAGTTCCTCCCTCCTTGATCAGATCATGAAATCATCTTTTTTCTTTTTTACAATTTTCTTGTAGGTTTTTATGCTTATTTCTTTATTGCTTGACTCTTTCAAACTTTTCTTTGTTGTTTTTCATTCCTCATCAAACCAAGCATTAACCAAGAAATAGTTTGTTTCAGATTTCCTATTTTTTTTCTCTTTTTCATTTTGTAAGTGCGTTTCAAATTAACTTTGTTAGATCAAGACTATGGAGGACCTGGGACAAAATTTTCTCCTTGTTAAATGGCCTCTCTAGTGCTATCTTGAAGGTGTTACAGTTTTTTTGAGTCAAAAGAATTCTCCCCTTTGAAGGAGGTTGTTGAATGCACTGATTTTTTGTCCCACTTTGCTGTTGTTCAGCCCAAGTGAAGCTTAAATAGATCGAGCTATGATCAGATTTCAACTCCCACAATTGTTCACCAATCACAACTTCTTCCATTTTCTCACACAATCCATGCAAGCAAATTGCATAGTCTACTACACTTGCTCCATTGTAGGTATTGCAGGTGAAATTACCCGATTTCGCCCATTTAGCCAACCCATTACAAATGACTAAGTCAAATGCCCCACATAGAGTAAGAAGTTGTTCCCCAAAAAGGTTGCAACTTTTTTTGTCTTCTGAAACTCTTGTCCACTGATGAATCCTTTCTTCTGTAAGCCAAATGGGATTGTTGTCTTCCTTGCAACGAAGAATACTAGCTTGTTCACTTGTTGTCCTAGAATTGAAATCCCCCACTATAAGGACTTCACTTAGTTGAGAATACGCTGCAATATCGTTTTTTAAGGTTGCAAAGGGGTCTTTATGGTCAAGCCCCCTTCTTTTGTAAGTTTTTGAAACTTGTGGGGAAAAATAACATGCTGCAATTCAGATGGTGTTACCATTTTTTGATATTTTAAACCAAATGAATTGTTTATTTGAGTCTTCTCTTTCTAATTGAATGAGACAACTTTTTTTTTCTCACTAAGACCATGATACCCCCATGTCCTTTACCATTCTCAGCTGCCCTGTTCCACATTGTCATCTTCACATACCCTTCAAACAGAGGCGTCTTGCACCCTTCATGCTCATGTGTTTGCAATACACAAATTATGTCTCTATCTTCCGCGATAGGTCCTAACCCAAGTCCCTGCCTCCAAGGATAACCTCTGCAGTTCCAACAAAATAATCTTAAGGAAACATGGGTGTAATATGATTGCTATTTGTTTGGCCTACAAGACTCAAAGTTGAGTCTTCACCCTTATCTGTCCATACTGGCCTTGTTGCATAGTTTCCTGCTAATGAATTTGTTGTCACTTCTTGGCTACCGCCTTGTTGTCCTATTCTTGAAGGAGGACCGAAAAAGGAAATCACAGCTTTTCCTTTGAACATCCATGCCCTTTTGCCTTCATCCCTTGTTGTCCTAACCTTTGACATATCTTCCCTTCTTTCCTCTTGTTGTCTAATAGTTAAATCTTCATCTAGAAAAAAGCGAGAGCCCATCAAGAGTTTCTTCTTGCCTAGGATAACTTGCTTGTCACGTATGATTGGAATGATGACTTTTATGGGCCTATCTCTCTCGTCACTAGTACCTCCATGATTGGCAAATTCGACCTTGCCAAAGCAACTTGTCCTTCAAAAATTCACTTGCAAGATCGAGAGTACATTCCTTTTTTCCATACTCTCTCATGCCTTTGATAATTATGTTTGCTTCTCTTACTTGTCTTTCTTTGATTTCTCTATCTTGCATGCCATCCCCCTGCCTATTTTTTTCTTTTTCCATACTAGCAGAATTACTATGAATTTGTGTCCAAGTTTTGGAATGTTTTGTAATATCTCTTTTCTCTTCATCCCTTGCTTTTGTTCCCTGGGTGTCTGATTGTTCAATTATTTTCCCTTCATCTTTGGATGTTTTAGAGTTCATCTCCTCTCTAATTTCCACCGCAGAAACTTCCCTGATTTTCCCGACATCTTTCATGCCTTTCCATTCAGCCTTTGCTGCCAGAAGGGCTTCTTGCAACAATGTCACTTGAACTTTTAAAAATTTATTGTTTTCTGCTAATCCCTGATTTTCTACTGTCAATAGATGGATTTTAAGGTCTCTCTCATGCTCTTTGACTTCCAAAACCTCCAATCTCCTCTTTGAATTAGTAACTCTTGCACATACAGGTCAGGTGACCAGGTGAGAGGTGTGGATGTGGGATTGTACAATGCATACTCACTGTTGTCTTTAGTCTTGTTGTTTCTACCTCCTTGCAAAAGAGGCTTGTTTGACAGTTTATTACGAAGGGCCAATTTTTTTCTTATCTACTCCCATTTTAAATGAGCAACTCTATGTTTTAGAATACCCCAAAATTGTTTGGCATTGACCCAAACCCACTTCCCTGTTTTTCTTGAAGAGGAGATTTTCACTTGTCCTAAATGATTTGTTTCCCCATATACAGGCACCTCTTGCCCATTTTTTATGTGTGTTGGTTGTATTGTCATTGCTATAGGGGACAAGAAGAAACACAAAAATAAGGTTAAGGATCATGACGCTACCTGTCTATCTATTAGGGACAAAGGGATGGAAAATTGTTCCACTGTTCCCTTACTGTTCCCCCACTTGCTACTTCTATTCTCATCATTGTCCCTGTTCCCTCGGATAACCCTGTTCTCTAATCGCAGTCCCTGCCAATGCACTTTCCCTATTGTTCCCGAAATTAGAGAGCCCACGGCCTTAGACGTCAATGGTCCCTTCTCACTGCTTCTAAATGTTCCCTTCTTTTGTGGTCCCTCCTCTCCTGAATATCAATATCAAAGTCAAACGGTGGTTCTCGACTGTATGCTCCGAGTTACTGTCCCCAACTGTTCCCTGTTACTGTTACTGTATGCTCCAAGTTTACTTGTTACTGTTACTGTATTCTTCAAGATCTTTGTAAGAAATATACCGACGTCAATTGGATAAGGATTCAAAGTCCAGATACTTCCATGTGGCGGACGTGTATAGATTGACAAGGAACTAGTAGGAAGGACCGGTTCCACGTTTTAAGCAAGTTAGTTTGGTTGTTGAACATATTGTTGTAGGTACATAAAATTGTTTAAGTGTTTTGTTTGGAGGTGGGGGCGCACTTATTTTAAAACAAGGAAGAAACGTGAAGGGGGGCATGTGGTCCATGGTCCCTCCCCTGCACTTAATCTTTAAAACCTTATGTAATAATCCCCATACATTAAAATCTTATATAATAATCTCCATACATTTGTGCATCATTTTTTAATTAATTTATTTCAATTCATATGAATTTAAAATTAAATGTTTTCTTTTTTAAATTGAAGTATAATTTTGGTTAAAAAGTTTTACATTAAAATAAATGATGTTAAAAAAATGAGACTTTTGTGGATGGGCGGTGCTAACCAGTTACCTGACTGAAGGAGATGTTGACGCTACCTAGCTTGACCTTAAAAAACTCATAAATTACTCATACAATGTCGGATCAGGGTACCACTTTTAATGATGCAGAGAGCACAAAGAGATTCTTAATTTGGCAAGGCAACTTGATATTCCATTCAAGTATTCTATCGACGTCACGACTGTCGAGGCTGACTAGGCTAGAAATCCTTGGTGATCGTTTTGTAACTTTCGAGCCTTAGAATTTGATTCGGTCAGTTGCATTGGAATCATAATGGTGGGAATCATACAATTAAAGTGTTTCTAGGATGAAAAATTGACTTTCAAGGATGCCTAAAAATGTGCTCAAAGGCATTTTTTAATGAAATTTCAGGTCTCGTTTCTGCTGCTGCTTCACCCAAATTAGATTTCGTCAGTTTCTATGTCATATGTGATGTACATTCCCCTGATTCACCCATTGATACTGAGTTTATGCATCAATAATGCAAATTTATAAATCCACCAAAACAACCAATTGGCGTCCATTGTGCTTAGTACTATTTAGGAGTTGAAAGGACCAAATTTCTTCCAAAGTGAATTTCATAACTAGCACAAGACCAATAGGTGTTGTGGTTAGTGTTAGCAGTAGAAGATGACCTTTGATTTCTAGGAGGGCATGCCTAAGACATATTAGTTATTGCAATGGTTTTGGTTGGTTTTGAATTTCATGGATAGGAAGGACATAGTCAAGAAAAGTACTAAGTGGAAGACTGAAATAAATACAAGATCAATGATTAAGGCCATTGGGCATGGAGTCTCCTGAAATATTCCATTGATAAAAGGTAATCAAATCAGTTATTAGACATACATATTTAAAACATAAGTAGGTAGAAGAATAAGGAGAATGAATATGGAAAACACATGCTTCACTATCATCTTAGACTTGCATAATCCATAATAAGAATGTCCATAAATATAAATTCTTTCCAAGAATGGATGTTAGATATCTAAATGAACTTTACATAAACAAAGTAAGTACATCAATCCATTAATGTACAGGAAATCTGTAGAGCATCAGTTCTTTTCCAAATAGAAGAAACACATTAGAAGATAGGACTAATAAACCATATTTTCATATAGCTATGATGTTGAAATATATCAAGAAAAAATCCCTCAGTTTTACAAATAAAGCATGCTCAGATATTCTGCACCGAAGTTCCTCTCTCGGGCCTCTCTCGCCCCTCTTCCCTTATTACATTTCAAATCCATGTCTTTATAGAAAATTACCATCCCCAATTATTAATAATTATTAGGAATATAGTTAATTATGAAATAAATAAAACTTCGATTATGTCATAGAATCTGGAAATGATAAGATCCAATTCAGACTGTTGAGTGTTTGTTTGGATGTTCTTCCTGGAAAGGTGGATCTAAATATGCAACTGGCAACTTGAAATCTGGAAACAATATGAATATTGATAGGCTATTGATTTTGTACGTGGAGATTTGGATCTGAAGTTAGTATACTCTGGCACTTGTTGTTTTTATGCCTGGAAATTTGGAGATAACCATTTACTTGCTAATTATTCTTCTTGAAATATGGAGCTTCTTGGTCCTCTGTCTTAAAAAGATGGATCCGAATATACAATTGTCAACTTGACATCTGGAAATGCTCGATATGACCTTTTAACTGTTGATCTTTATCGTTGAAATTTGGAGGTTGACTTTCAAATCTGGACTTGTGCTATCCTCTGCCTCAAAATTTGGATCTCTGTTGCCAAGTGTTTTGACCCCTTGAATGTTAATCTAATGCCTGAAAGTATGGGATTAATGTGGAGATAATCATGAAAGACGACACTTTCGTCTGATGTTTGTTCAAAGCTAAAGACATCTCCAAATCTTAACCAGGTTTTCAATTCATAGAGATGCTTGTGTCGAGCTATATTTCCAAAATTTCTCACAAAATTAAACCTCTTTGTGACAATATTTTCGAACCAACAAAGGAGACTCCAACATTGTATGTCATTGTAGATTTTAACCTTGTACAATATTTTACTGCAAATAGATTTTCAATAAAAGAACAGAAAAGATACAATGGAAAATACACACATTACACAGATATTTTTCCCCTGGAAACCCAAACCGAGAAAACCAACATATTCTATATTCATTCATAGTGATATATTGTTTACAATACAATATACATATAGGAGCGAACGACATCCAAAACCCTAACCCAATGACCTGAATTAGTCAACAACCCTAATTCCTTAACCAAAAATATAAAACCATCGGAAAAAACCATGTGTCGAAAAACTGTCGAACAATGGACACGAAAATAAAGGTGGCATGAAAAACGAGGAAAAAATTCAACATGTTTCCCAAGGAGAAAAAAATTTCTCAGGGGCGCTGTAACACCCTGTTTCCCCCAACTTGTAAATATAACTGGACTGGCCAAGAACTATGGAAAAACTCATAAATGTGAATATGTGATGTAAATGGACCTTGAGGAAGAGGTCAATGAATGTGAATAACATTCTGAATTTATTGCAGGAC
>JASDQU010586273.1:82467-93277 GCA_032191745.1 Picea mariana | reverse complement strand
CTTAAATGGGTGAAATTTATGTGTATTAGGTGTTATGGGTTATAAGTCTTAGAAATTAAGGGTTATAAAATCTATAAGTTTTGGCATTGTCTAAACATTCAACTTTTTGAACTTTTTCACCGGAATCCGATGAAATAGATCTTGGTGAAATCCCCATTTTTGGTTGTTTAAATTGAATTTTTGAATGCATAAATAGATTCAACACCATGAAAAACCTTTAAGTCACTCGAATTATATCGAGTCAATCAATCAAATATGGAGTTCCAACAAATTTTGGTCAGATTTCAGTAAAAAAAGATAAAAAAAAATATGCCCATAAAAACTCCAAAAAGTTGAATGTTTAGACTACGCGATAAGTTTTAAGGGTTATGGATTAATTGAATGTTTATCTTGTAAACTACATTGCATAAAGCTATAGGCCTGTATCGATACAGGCCTATAGCTTTATGCAATGTAGTTTACAAGATAATCTCCAAAGTCATAGCTAATAGACTGAAACCTTTCCTACCCACTTTGATTTCATAGGAACAGGTTGGTTTCGTAGAGGGAAGACAAATCCTAGACAACATCATCCTTACCCACGAGCTTATACACATGCTAAAAATCCAAAGGAGAGGGCGAATGATAATCCAACTTGACCTGGCAAAGGCTTACAACAAAATTATCTGGCACTATATGGCCAAGATGCTAGAAGCCTTTGGTTTTGAACAACACTGGATCAAATGGACCGTCAATATATTCTCAACAACAAGCTCCTCCCTTCTAATCAATGGATCCCCAACAAAACCTTTATGGCCTTTGAGAGGCATCAGACAAGGAGAATTGTTATCCACCTTCCTGTTCATTCTAATGATGGATGGATTAAGCAGAAGTATAAAAAGAGCAACTGCAGTAGGGGAAATAAAAGGCATCAAACCTTTCGAAAAATGTCCAACCTCTACACACCAATAGTTTGTTGATGATACCCTACTCCATGGCACACCCACGGTCAAGGAAGCAAAGGCCTAGAAAATAATATTATAAGACTTTGGGGAAGCCTTAGGGGTGGATATCATCCACTCCAAATCAATGATTTATTTCTTCAACACTAATCCTGCAATTCAAAGGAGCCTTGCCAACATTCTAGGTTTTGAACGCAAAACACTCCCAACAAAATATTTGGGATTCCCCCTGACGGACAGAGCATGAAAAATGGAAACATGGGAAGGAGTGATAAACAAATTGCAGGAGAGGGTAAAAATTTGGACCTATAGAGCTCTCAACCTGGTTGGGAGGATTATCCTTACCAAAATGGTTCTACAAGCAATCCCAGCATATATGATGTCAATGTTCCCTGATCCCAATGGAATACTACAAAAGATTAAAGGCATTGAAAGAGATTTCCTATGGAGAGGTGCTAAAAATAAAAATAAAATGGGCCCTGGTGGCCTGGAAGAAGTTTTGTAGACCAAAAATGAAAGGAGGCATTGGGTTACAAGACCCACAGGTAACCAACAAAGCCTACGAGGCAAAGATCTGGTGGAGATGGGTCAAAGACAAATGGGTATTGTGGGAAAACCTTTGGAAGGTTGAGTATGCCTTGAACATCAATCACCAGGATTGAATTTGGCTCATGGGCTCAAGGGAGGGATCAACCATCTAGAATATCGCCTGGCGCAACAAGAAATGGATCCATAAACACAGTTTTTGGGAAGTCAGAAATGGTAAAACAACCAGATTCTGGGAGGACGCATGGCAACATGAACTTGGATTGCAAAATCCAGACAGGGAGGAGCTCCAACAAGAAATGACAGCACAAGGAAAAACAAAAATCCATCAATACTGGAAGAGAATAAATGGTAGCGACAGATCGAGGATCTGGACAAACTCAATTCTCAAAATAGAGATTAGACCGAAACTGAAATGAAAGAGGTGGAGGAGGAATTGGGGAAAAGGAAAATTGTACTCTCAGAGGAAGAGGACCAATTAAGGTGGGGCAGGAAAAATTGTGGGGAATTCAACCTAAAAGAGGCATGGTATTACATCGCGAAATAGGATCAAGATGAGTCGGTGCAACAATGGGGAAATATTTGGTGCAGCCCCCAATGGCCAAAAATCAAAATGTTCGAATGGCTATTTCTTCACAACCGAATTCTAACCTAGGAAAACCTCAGGAAAAGGGGTTTTATAGGTCCTTCTCGNNATGCCACCTCTGTCAAACAAAGGAGGAAACAACCAATCACCTCCTCAACGAATGAAGTTACACAAAAAATATATGGGATTAGGCGGCAGTCATCTACCGCCAGTCCAATAGGATCAGAGGTAACATCAATGCAACCATAAACAATTGGAATGAGAGATATAGAGAAAATGAAATGGTGAACCTTTGCTAGAATCTAACGTCAAGGATGATCATCTGGGATATATGGAAAGAAAGGAACCAATGCATGTTCAGGAATGAAAGCCTCCCGGAAGGAAAGCTCAAGGATACAATAATCTCACAAATTCAAGAAACGGTGCAGAGTCGCAACTTCGAGAAGGAGAAAACGCAACTCACTGACCAAGACTCTCGCATCCTGGAGTTATTCCACCTAAAACATGGGCACAACAGTGCACCGATAGGATGGGAAATGCAACTGGAACCCCCCTTCAGTAGGGTTCCTCAAACTGAATTTTGACGGGGTGACAAAAGGAAACCAAGGAGTGGCATGGATAGGAGGGGTAATCAGAGATAGTGGTGGTAACATCATTCGGTTGTACGCTGGGAGTATGGGAAGCTCAACCAACAACACAGTGGAATTTGGAGCCCTGGAGCTTGGCCTTGAAATCCTAAATCATGAAAGGATGAAAAACACTATCATGGAAGGTCACTCCACCCTAGTTATCAACACGGCGAAAAGACTCCAAAATGGTACCAGAGTGGGCAAGGTCCAGAGACACTAGCACCTGGCACACTCCCTACATAAAATCCAGGAGCATCTTAAAACTCTATATACAGTGGAGTTTCATTGGGTGCACAGGTCAGTGAATGGCCTGACGAACAGGCTCACCAATGAGGGGGTTGGCAAGGAAGGTACATAACTAGACACCACCTAGACCAGCATCCCAAATGGACAACTCATAACATATTACATCCAACTAGCGACAAAATATTGTGAAAGCAACTTAAGAGAGGAAGGTCACATCGAGGAGGGTAGCACAAGTCCTTTCTACAGGCACGCGGGACCCAGTCAAGAAATGATGACCTCTCACTTGGATACCAATTACCATGAAGGATCATCATAAGCAACAGGCGGTGGTAGGGAAGGAAGGCCCTCTAGACAGTAAGAGTAGCAGGGAAATCACGTGGGAAAGTTTAGATGACAAACCACATGCAGTGAATGATGCATGGCATGAGGGTGTGACATGGCCTAGACTTGATCCACCATGTCAAAGTACAGATACGGACAATAGTAGAGTCGGATCTCAAGCGAGCAGGGGCAGGGACCCGTACAGGGATAAAGGTTGAGTCATCATGATCATATGAGATGCATCGGGGAAAAAGGACGGAACATATCACCACTATGAGTAAACCATGATTGGAAGGACAAGCTCGCAGCAGGGGAATCTCAATAAAAGGAGAGATAGCAGGAAGATATGAAAACCGAAGGAGCACAATAGCAGGGACTATTACAGATACAAGGGCAAGGAAAGAAAGAATCCCAGTGAAGTTAGGTACATGCAAAGTTTACCACAAAGGAGCAGCTACAGGCCAAGCAGGATGGAGCGAATGAAGAAAACGAACAGGAAGAGGAACCTCCTTGCTAAGGAAGTACCGAACAGCCCACGATGGATGTCAAGAATGGAGCAGGGGGAAACAGATGTGGAGGCCACCTTCTGAACTCTAAGTGCGCCGAAAGGAAAAGTGCCCATTACACGGTGGGAAAAGGAAATAAAAGAAAAACACAAAGACAAAGTGTGAGATGCACTGGCACATGAAGCAGACTGGGTAACAGATCAAGGGGAAATCAGGGGGCCATGCAGCCAAGGGAAACCCTCTACCATAAAATGGTGGAGATGGCTTGGCTAACTAAGAAGATGATCGACAAAGTGAGTTCAAAAATAGAAGATGCCATATAGGAAGGTCACAAGGAAAACAATAAAATGTTGGATGAACTCCTGAATCGCCTCAGCAGTCTGGAAACTATCACCAAACTATTAGTTGAGGTTGAAAAGGACCATAAATCCCAGATGGAGGGGTTGGTTGCTCAGTTCCACCTCTATTTTCACTATGTCTACCACATGGACATCACGTCGGCCAACGGTCACAAGGTGTCCGACCACATCCGGAAGACTCACACGATCTCCTAGAAGGATGATAAAAAGAGCCAGGAATATGGTGGTAAGAAACACATCATCGTCCTGGACTAGTGAATGGTTAGTCTATTGGTAGTAATGACAGGCTTAGTTAGGTTAGTTCGGACCTACGACCTACTTGGATTTAGCGGTTTGTTTCATCTCTTGCTTTTATGACTTTGTTGCTTATATTTGATCAAACTGGACATGGTAGGACTAGCCTAGTTTCTCCTAGTGGCATACTAGTCCCACCCCTCGTAAATATCATCACGCACAACTCGGGCACCCTTGGTCTGGTTTCCTTCTAGGAATACCAAGATGCCCCCTTTTTTGTATCATAATTTTCTATAGTAATACAACTTCTTACACTCACTTACAAAAGAAAAAAAAATATTTATACTACATGGAGGACCTGAAGGAGTTAAGAACTCCTCAGAATCACACTGCGACACCACACTTTTACAAAACAAAGAGAGAGTGAGTGATATAAAATATGTCTACCTATTTAATTAACAAAGAAGGGGGTTTATTTATATAATGGAATTGGCCTAGTGATAGTTGTCACAACTGGGCAGATAAGAGCTCTTACGTGAGCTTACAACTCACTCTGCATTGTAATTCTAACAATGCATTAGAACTCCAACACCACCCCATAAGTGAAATGTAGGGAGAAAAAAAAAGAAAACAAAGATGGGTCCTGACAATAAGGCCTCATGAGGTACCCATGTACAAACTCTCATAAACGGAGAAAAGGAGAAAAACATGTAGGAGAAAACTCCACTCCAAAAGAGAGAAAAATGCCAATGTTGAAAATGGGGTTGAAGAATATCCCACATAGATACATTGAAAACTAAGAGCATGAGGCCTACAAAGGATGAAATCTCCAATCAAGAAGTATGACCAAACTTTGAAGAAGAGGGGCAAGTAGCCTCATAGTACATGGTTGAATTCTGAAGTCGAAGAGGATTGGCTGCAAAGGAGAAAGAATGGAAAACACCGACAACCACCACATGAGTGGTTCATAAATATAGGTGTTGGTGAATAACCTGAACAAGCCTTGTAATAGAAGCAAACACCATCAACCATCAAAAGATCAATGAGGCCTATGGATGCTAAAAAAATCCTAACAGGAAGTATGGCCAAAACTCTAAAGAAGGCCAATTACCCCAAGTTGTCACCAACGTCAAAGATCCATGTAGAAATTCAAATTTTAAACTTCTCAAACAAAGAGATTGATCCTCTGAAATAAGTCCCCACTCAGAAATCTTACAACTGAGAAAACATCATATGTTGAGTGTCCCTATGGACTCCAATCCATATCACCGAAGTGCATGGGTCACTAGCCGCTGCAACTGCTGAGTCAATATAGTAATTAGTGTTGTGTACATGGATCACTCTGAAGATGCTTGATCTCAATCGAACATGGTGAGTTAAAAATCACTCGAGGAAGCATTGCATACCATCCCCCCACAATGTTGAACTGAGTGGAAAAGGTGATGGAAATGGATGTCACAACTGATGACTAAAGTATGGAGTAGGAGCTAAAGGTGGAAAAAAATCAAAACGAGCTAAGAAATAAACACTCCAAAGTGGCAAGCTCCAAGAGATTGAGAAACAAGGAAATATATGGAGACAAATGCTTGGTTACACTCCTAAAACTGTCTACATGAGTGGCACAAAATCCACTACTCTAAGCTGCAGAATGAGAGGTACCATAAATAGTCATCATGGATAATGATCCTTAATATGAATCCCATGTATCGTGGATAAAAAAAAATTGTAATATGTCCTCAAACAGTTCCTCAAATGTTACCATGACCTACCATCAAGATAACCACAAGCAATCCCCAGAGATGGTACCTTGCCAAGATGTTGTCGTACACGCCTCTTCATCAAAGAGATGAAAGAAGAGGAACTGAAAAAAGGTTACGGATACTTGATAAGACTATAATGTTGTCTCTGATCATGATGTTGCAGATGTCGATATGTGGAGGATGTAGAACTTGAAGCTAATGTTGAAGCATCTGTTGCTACCAAAACATCTAATGTTGGGGCTGAAGAGTGATACTCACAACTCTATTGAAAAAATTGGTGCCGAATATGGATGTGAAATATCCAAAGTTGTATCAGTAAGAGGTGTAGGTGGTGGCTGCTACGACTCAACAGTAGAAGAGTCAGATAAAGTGATTGACTCTTGTGCTAGGAAAATTTGAGTCTAGACGACATAAATATCATCACAACTTGCTAATGGCAATAAAGTTCCATCAAAACCATGTCTGTATTTTTCTAGTCTCATCAATCCCCTATCCATTCTTACCAAAGACTGGTGTAACCCATGTGATGCATCAATTTTAACCCAATACTAGAATTTTGTGACTCAAAATTTGGTGACGGAGGCGTAGGAGTGATTCGAAATGAAAAAGAACCATTAGAATCAAGAGACTATTACAAGTCTTTCTGCAAACAACAAATAATATATTCCTTGTCTTTTAATTTAGCTAAAAAAACACTATTTTTGCAAAGAACAAATGATATATTCCTCGTCTTTTAATTTAGCTTAAAAGCACTCATTGAGAAGAGTGAGTTTCTCCTCCATCTCATTAAAGAAGGAGTTCCAAGTATCAACTTGAACTTGAATCTTGTCCATTAGACCTCTAATGAGTCCATAATCCCTGAAAATATAGGTACTCATGTTTTGAAGACAAACCTTGCATTTCTCTTGTTTGCCTCGAAGCTTGCAAACTTCTTTGCAAAGTTTTAGATTCAAACTCTAAAGGTTGGAGATGGTTGTATCCATGACCTCCATTATAACGAGTCTCCCCCTAATGAATGATACCTAGATCTACCCTGGATATCTAATCTCTAAAACGTATAATCTGGGGATCAAAATAAAAACTCACAAAAAAAATTGGAATGGATATTAAAAAAAATCAATAATCCCTGAGTGGTAAATATCCGGTGGATGAATAGATATGACTTTGCCATAATGTTTAAGGTCCATTCTCCATGCGGGATGATCTTTCAAATGTCTCTATGGTCAAAACAATCAACCACAAGCCTATTCTCTCCAACAAATAAAGAGCCACAATAGAGATAGATGGCACAATGAAGATGGACGAGACATGTAATACCAATGTTGTGTATTGTTGTGTATTAAGAGGAGGACAATTTTTGACCTGATTTTGAGGGAGACCATAAAAAGTTTGAAATCGTGGCCCAGTTAAAAAAAAAAGGAGATGGGCCACCAGATCTGGCAACATCACCATCATCTCTACCCCTCCTTGACCATTGATTGATCCTTCAGAAGAAAACACAGTCGATCTTTCCTGTTGCCAATCGACTTTATGGATTCAATGTTAGATAGTAATGACTCATTAGGATGCATCCTAATGTTTAGGGATTAGGTTGGGGGTAGCTGGAGGAGGTTGAGATATTCTCTCACCTTCTCCCTACAAAAGTGGAATAAGTTGGATCTGACTCCAACTACATATGTACTTGTTGTATCTCTATTTATCAAGCAATAATACAAATTGTTTGTGTGTGTGAGCCTAATTCTTTCAATCTCTAAATTGGTATCAAAGCTGAGGTGAGAGGTTAGAGGTGAGATTACTGCATATTGGGAGAGGTTGGCTGGTAAATTCAATCTTTGAATGCTGAAGACATGTCATCGCTATTGAATTCTGAATTTGAGCCGCTGAAGGATTATTCCTGTCCAAGGAACACTGATATGTTTTTTATTACACTAGTTTTGAATTTGATTGGTTTTCTGTTTTTTTTTATTGTACCGATTGTGCTTCAACATCAGAGAGGATTGTATAATTGAAGCAAATTGGGATTGTCAAGTCAATTGCTCTCGCAAGCTTTGGCAATTGATCCTATAAAATCTAAAGCCGTGTTGCGACCTTATTTCGGCGTCTTTGAGCAAATTGCTATTGTCAAATCAATCGCCCTTACAAGCCTTGGCCACATGGTCCTGTAAAAAGTAAAGCGTGTTGGGACCTTATTTCACCAGTTTGCTGCATGTCCGCATTATTGTTTTCTAATTGATCGATTAATTATTTGTTGCCATCGAAATTTCTAGAGATTTCATCTGCGTCTCATGAAGGAAGAGGTGATGTATTGAAGGTGGATGTACTAATTGCAAGATGTACTATGTTGTGTAAAGACCTGCTGCCAAGCCCTGCCAAGCAAAAGTTGCCACACCTGTGATCTGTCGAAGCACTCTGGGATTCAAGCACTGCCACTGCTCACTCTATTCATTTTCGTAAAGGAGTGCTATCAAAAAGGAAATCAGGTTTGGTAAGGTAATATGGATTCTTTACCTATRGAGAAATTTGATGGYAATAAYTTCCATACATGGAAAGTTAAAGTTCAAATGCATTTGATGAATAGAGGTTTGTGGAGCATAGTAAAAGGCACAAAACAAGCACCTAATGATCTGAGACTTCTTGTTGAATGGCAAAAGAAGGAAGAAAAGGCTAAAGCTATTATTGGTTTGGCTGTTTCAGATATGCAATTGCATTTGATTGATTTAGCAAAATCATCCAGCGAAATTTGGGAGGAATTAAGTAAATTATTTGGGGAAAAGGCTATGAATGCAAAGTTCTCTTTAAAGTTGCAACTCTTTAGTCTCAAAATGCATGAAGAGACATGTCTTTCTACTCATATAAATGAGTTAATGTTTCTACTTAGACAATTAGCTGAAACAAGTATTAAGGTAGATCTAGATGATGCTAAAGCAATTCTATTGAATAGTCTATCTTCTAAGTATAACAATGTTGTATTTACATTAACTCAACTACCCTCACAAACATTGGAAGGAATGGTAACATCATTGTTAGCTGAAGAAAAAAGGACATATTCTGAAAACTTGGATGCAGGTGGTCAGTGTGAAATTGCATTGTACTCAAAAGGCAAAATGAGAAAAACCAAGGGTTCAACAGAATGCTTCTATTGTCACAAAAATGGACATATAGCCTGGAACTGTAGAGCTTGTGCTAGAGATCTCCTGAATGGCAAGGAATCTGCAAATATTGCCAACCTGGAGGAATTATCAGAATCAGAAAGTGATGAAGAACCACGAGAGCCATCTCTCATACTGTTCTAAAATAAGGAAGTGATATTTATATATTTATGTATGTGTGGTGTGTGGTGAGTTTTGAACTTTTTTATGTAAGTGTTTATGTAAAACTAAGAACTTGTATCTTGATGCAAGCTGGCAGCCCCAGTTTCAAGTACAAACATTCTTATGTTTAAGATCATCTTGTATAGAGGAATTTTGAAGACATATAATGCTTCATTAGTTGACACCTTTTATCACGGAATCCTCGATGAGCCAAGTTGTCAATTTGTCAGTTATACAAGTGCTACAAAGATGGTCGGAAACAGTTTTATTTGTGCTGAATGAATTAGTAGCTCGAAGAGGATGGAGAGAAAGAGCATGTCTATGAAGTTCAGAGATGGGTGTAACTGCGTATGATGATCAATCAGACACTTTGTGTTGTAACCATTTGTTATGTTGTGTAATGTAGTCCTTAAGAGGGGTTGTTAGATAGTAATGACTCATTAGGATGCATCCTGATGTTTAGGGATTAGATTGGGGGTAGCTGGAGGAGGTTGAGATATTCTCTCACCTTCTCCCTACAAAAGTGGAATAAGTTGGATCTCACTCCAACTACATATGTACATGTATCTCTGTTTATCAAGCAGTAATACAAACTGTTTATGTGTGTGAGCCTAATTCTTCTAGTCTCTAAATTTCAACTCTTGTCGCATGTGAGAAAAACATAATGGCGGCCTCCTTAGATATTGGAAACGGTTGGCAGAATCCTCATTCACTTTTGATTTCACACGACCATTGTCATCACCTTGACGATCCTCTACCTTAGCTTAGGTAGACAAAAAAATGTCCAGCGAAAATTGGATAAGAATCTCCTTGCCCTAGCACGCGGATTAAAAAAACTACCCTCGCAGCAAACTCGGGGCTGCACCTCACAGGTAAAAAAATAATGATCTGCTCTTTGGATCGACCCAGTGGCTTCCCTTAATGCCAACGAGAAGACCATTTTGCTGGAGGAGGACTCTAATTGGTTACCGGAAATCGTGAAAAAACAACCAGGAATGAAAGCTCATCACGTGCAATACCAAACGAGGATGTCCAAGGCTGACGCTCTGCTGCGCAAATACAGAAGAAGTCGAACCTCCTGCAGCGACAAACCCTCGAGAGAGGGAAAAT
The DNA here is from genome assembly GCA_032191745.1 of Picea mariana. NCBI lineage: Eukaryota > Viridiplantae > Streptophyta > Pinopsida > Pinales > Pinaceae > Picea > Picea mariana. Next base: position 82,728 of record JASDQU010586273.1, on the reverse strand, counting down.
AGCCTCCAACAATCAGATCGGTGCAAAGCTAAAAAAAAATGCCACGACACTTGCAAATCTCCGAAACAGATCGCTGCAAATTGTGATGGCCCCAACTACAAAAAAAAACCGTATCACCTCTTAGCTCTCCGTCTACCAAAACACGTGAGACTGAGCAATTAAATAGCCCATATATGCACAAACGCCATAGAATTTTCTCAGATTGCTGCGAAAGCGTTGGCTTCAAAGACGCACTGACTCTGTCAACCGTGAAACTAGCTT